>APFE031003678.1:129449-141035 GCA_000404065.3 Pinus taeda | reverse complement strand
ACCATAACAACCCATTACCATCAACTCAATACTAGGGATCAACACGTCTGTCGAGATGCCATGGTCCAAAAACCATAGGTTCAAATTCCAAGGACTAACTACCATGGACCAAAGGTAAGTTTTCCCACATGAAACAAACTTTTCTCCATAGGTTCAAATTCCAAGGACTAACTACCATGGACCAAAGGTAAGTTTTCCCACATGAAATAAACCTTTTTTTTTTTTTGTTAATTCTCATCATATTGAGAGCCATGCCATGGGTGTTGCCATCAAGTACAATATCTGTAACATATAACCATACCAGAAACATAATGCCAACAATATGGACGCAGAGCTAAGAGGTGTTTAAACACAAGCGTAAGAGCAGCCATCACAAGCGTTTAGACCGCAGACAATGGTATATAACCGAACATCGAGGGAGCCCAGCATTCATTCATGCACAAAGAATCACCATTGTTCAGCGTCAGGAATTTGTGCTGGCAGAATACAGATGTGTCAAGTTGCAGAAATGCAGAACTGACATATATAGAGACCACAAGAACAAGTGGCTCAAATTGGAGCAGGACCAGCAATCGCCCGCTCTAATACCATGTTAAACAGACATGGTGAACGAGAGAGAATATGAAAGATAAAGCTTGCATTACATTTTTATTAACAATAGATGTACATTTATAGTACAATATGGTGACTGTTGGGATTCACATCCCAAGGTCCCTTGGACTACTTATTCTGTTCGGCTTCCACACTAACCCATTTAAGATTAGGTGTCCAACAGTTTCTTATTTCGGTAGTTTTCTAATTTTGCCAGTTTTCGGGTGCTAAACTTCCAAAGTTGTATTGAGACCCTAAACAATGTTTTTTTTTTATATTGCTGATAAAAAATGAGACCTTGATTGACATTTTCAGTCAAAATTTGTTGTCTTTAGATAGAACTTTCTAATGGGATATCATGTGCACCAAACGAAGATCGTATGCCAAAGTTATGACCCCGAGAAGTTGGCATTCCAACTAACCCTATTGGGGCCCATAAGTTTTTGCCACTTTAGCTCCTACAATTATTTTTTTGGATGTTTATTGTTTCTCATTGTTTATTCATGACAAAAAATCCTTTAAGCCTCATCATAACATAGTTCATAAGGCATGTAGTTGTCACATCTCTTCTCAGAGATAATCTAGCATCGTCCAAGCTAGTTTTCTTTCATTCTATATGTAAACAATTTTCAACATTTTCTATTTATTAATTAAAGTTAATTTTCATTGTATATTCATGTTTTTATTTAATTTTGTAATTCATTACATTAACTCTTGAATCTAAATCAGTGGTATCAGAGTGGTCTTCTCTTTCTCAGTTTTCTACACATGTTCCCAATGAGATTGGGGTGTAAGGAGTTCGGACTCAAATTTCTTGAACACTTAAAAGATCGTCCTCATTGATCCCAACAACATCCCGTGGTAGAAGAAAATAAATAAAAGGGAGCAAGAGATCCTATTAAATTATTGCTCAAAGAATCTCTCGAGTGATAAAGGAATGAAACAATGGATATTTTTTCCTAGATCCCTCAGCGGATGCCAATGGTTGATTTATCCTCATCCAACAGTCATATCAGAGGTGCTACCCCCTTTAACATACAAGTTATTTTTTACATTCCTATATTTCAAGACCAAATATATGTAAATTCTCTAGATAAACGATTAAATATGCAAGAAGGATATTTTTTAGTCCATAATTTTTCTGATAGAGAAAATATTACTTGTGCACTCCTTAAGGTCACCCCCTATATCAAGGACTGGTTGGAAACTTACTGTGAGAAAAGGGTTGAGGAGGAATCCTCACTATTTTAAGTCATACCCTAGTGGGACTCTTTCTGAGATGTTGTTAAGGAGTACTATTACCCTATTGGGAGTTATGAAGACAAGTATATAAAATGGACCACACTATGGTAGGAAAGGGACCAAGAAGTGCCAAAGTTCACGAATATCTTTCATACCCTACACATGAAGTTGGGTATAAAGTACTCTAACATACATATGGTGATCAAGTACCATGATTGTATGTAGAAAAACATCCAAGAAGAAATGGTATCTGACTCACCATACAAATGAAAGTCATGCAAATCAGTCACTCGTGGTTGAGCTAAAAACTTCATAGTCAAATGCATATTCTAATGATCTAGTTAGATATTGGTGGCCACCTTCCTATTCACCCTGGACCCCCAATATTGTTTCTTTTCAATTTCTTTAATTCTAGCATAGATTTCTATATTTGGCAATTTTTCAGGTCCTAAACTTCCCAAGTTCTTTTTAGGCCCTAAACGGTGTTTTTTTTTAACATGTCAATACTAGAACCCATTGGACCAGGTATTTCTAAGAAATGGTGTTTTCCTTAGATAGATATTTCTAACAAGGTATCGTGAATGTAAAACAAAGATCATATGCCCAAATTATAACCCCAGGAAGTTGGTGTTCCAACTAATCCCAATGGGGCCGACAAACTTTTGGTGCTTCATCTCTGAGGGTTAGGTTTTTGGATGTTTAGGGTTTTCCATTGCTTCTAAATAATAAAAATTCCTTTGAGACTCATTGTAACTTATCCATAAATTTTCATGGATATTCCACTAGACAATTTGTCACAACATATCTAATAATATTATATTCAAAATCTGAAATTCTACACTATTATAGTTTTCTTAGATTTCTAGATCTGTAGATTCTACTGTAAATAATTCATGCATGCAAATAAAAATTATGAATAAAATAGAGAAATATAAAATAAAATCTCACACACACATTAGAAGCAATATTTTCTCTGGGAAACGCTTTCGAGAGAAAACCTAGTTGGAAGGTGAGGTCACTATGTTCTCTTTCTCTGTCTCAAAATATAGATGCAAGTACAAATAAGTAGTGTCTATGTCTCATGCACTACTATAGCGCACAAATCCTCTCTATGTACTCTGACTCCTATCCCTCTTGGATATTTTTTCTTAGTTATGGAAAAAATGCACTCAAAAGAATGGAATCCCTTTTCCTCCTAGTGGCCTGGTTATAACATAGCCTGATAGCCCACTAATGGTTAGGTTTGACTACTTCAACTCTAAACCAAAGTTGCAATATAGACTCTTCTAGATTTTTTTACATCATAATCACGTGGCTAGCCACTTTTCCATGAATATTGGGGGCTGGCACGGCATCCTCCCAAATTATAGGTGTGAAAACAGGAAGGTCAACTTCTGAGTGGCATAACTTTCGCATATGGACTCTGATTGATGCAATTCTTGTGTCGTTAGAAAGATATTTGTGTAGAATATCAAGAAAAGGTGCTATGCCTATGAAGCAAATTTTTACCCCCAAAAAACGTCGTTTGATGCCTCAAAACGCTCTGGGTAGGTTTCATACCTTGTTTTTCCAAACTGGGTCCCACTGGTAAAAATGGTCCCATGAGAGTATTACTCCGCTCCAAATGAATTGAGATGGATGAAAAATAATATAATGATCCAATATGGATCACACCTCCACATTTTTGGAGGCTTTTAGTACCAAAAGATTCTACTGAATGAGGTGGGGAATTTTCCTCCACCTTCTCTCTAGTGTACCATTTAGCTTTGTGTGGAAGTTGTCCTTTCAACACAATATGCCAAAGGACATGTTGTCCTTGCCTTGTAGTTTTGGACCTCTTCTACAAAATTGTATCTTCTATCAACTATGTCTAAGCATCTAGTGTAAATCCTCCACGGAAGGTAGGATTTGTTCCTCTTTTTGATGTTGCATGGAAGCCTCATAGAGTTAGTAGGCATTATCACCCACCTTTTCCAGTATCTCAAAAGGACCATATATTAGAGCCTTGATTTTCTTACCAGGCCCCTACAACCTCTCTTTGTTCAATTGTAATCATACTCTATCTCCCACCTTGAACGATTTCTTTGTTCTATGTTGATCATGCCTGGCCTTATATTCTCCTATGATTTACAAAGTGTCTCTTATACCAATAGATGTATTTGCCTTATCTTCTCTATAAATTTTTCAACCCTCAAGGCATCTCTTGTAATATTTTCCCTCACTCCTCCTTATTTCCCATATGCAATGTCCAAAGGTGAAGGTGGAAAATATCCAAAACAAATTTCAAATGGGGACTTTCCTTTAGAAGTGTGGATTGTTCTACTGTAAGAATGTTGTATATATACCATATTTTCATCCCAGGCCTTCAGATGCTTATGGTTGTATCCCCTTGGGATCTGCACCATAGTCCTATTAACTACTTCTATATGCCCATTTGTTTTTGGATGGAATGTTGTATATATCATCAACTTCATGTCCATATTCTCCCATAATGTAGTCCATAATGCACTGAGAAATCTTGTATCCCTGTCTAAAACGATGCTCCTTGGTATCCCAACGTGCAACCATAGTTTTCCAAAGAAGAAATTTGTTGTTACTTGCTCACTGGTGGTATTTTTACAGGGCATCAAAACACACATATTTCTGAACCTATCAATTATCACGAATAGGTAGTCATGTCCCTTCCTGGTTGTTGGAAAACCTCCCACAAATTCCATGGAAATACTTTCCCAAGGTAAGGAATGATATTCAGCTTGCTTCCTATTGCTAAGCTTGTATGTACAACAAAGTATGTATCCTCTTATGAACCTAGCTATTTTCTCTTGCATCTTGGGCCAATACACATACCTCTGCAAGTTGCCCATAGTCTTCCCTGTTGAAAATAACAACAAGAAATGTTAAAAATGGCATCAAGAAAGAAAATCCTAATTTATTTTGTCCTTGAATTAAATTGTAATTCTAATTCTCATAGCAACTTGTAATAGTTAACTAATTTAATTTGACTTATTTGGCTCAGTTAATTAGATTTGATGGTCTAACTAGAGTCATGTAGAGTTTATCCTACAATTAGCAGCACTAGTTGAGTTTATTTTTAGTTGTAATTATTTAATTCAGTCTAACTAAGTTAAATGCAGTTAAACTAAGTTCCAACTAATGGAGGAATTAGTGGGAGGTCCAGTAGTGGGATGCAACCTACAGTAGTGGGGTGTAACATGTCGAATAGTGGAGTGCTACCTGGAGTGCAGTGTGGTGTTGCCTGCAGTGATCAACTAGCAAACTGAAGATTCACTCATAATTAACTCATGCATGTCAGATAAGAGAAAGACCCAGTTGAGATTAGAGTTCAGGGATAGTGTACTATCAGTTGTAAAATCATATAAATTAAATAGATGGTGCATGTAGTCAGAATAAGGCCTAAAATAAATCATTCCTTAATTAGAAAACTCACTAATTTTAACCATTCGAATTGCCTTTAAAATGAGGAATAAAGGCACAAATTTAATCATTGTGTTGGTGATACCAAGCAATAGGAAGCGCAAGTTTGTGCATGGAGCTTATGAGAGCAAGGAAGTAGGAGCTTGGAAGGTTAGGAATTTGGCTAAGTATTGTCCAAAGGAAGTTAATCAGGCAGAGGATAGAAAATACTTATGCAGGTTGAGCTCAAGGTTGAGTAGAGCGTATTGTATTCATCCAAGGCTTGCCTAGGAAGAAGTGAGACAAATAGAGATAGTGAAGAGGTTGCTAGGACTTGAGCTAAGCATTGTAATATGCTCATATTTTCTTATTAATGAAATATACAGATATTAGGGGTTTTTCGTTGTGGCTTTCCCTAGAAAATAATTGTGTTATGTGTGATTGAATTCTTTCTCTTATATGTTTCGTGATTTCATCGATCATTTATTGTTTCTATTGATGAGTAGAGTAGATTCAAATCAATTGTTTTAGCATATTAGCAATCTGCAGTTTGAATATATAATGAATTTATACATTCCATACACTATAGTTCCCTACAACCTTGGAGGTGCGAGCCGCTCTAAGTAGCTATAATCTCTCAATTTTAGAAACACATAGCTTATCCAACCTGTAGAGTAACCCATCTTGGAGATGGTAGTCGATAGTTTGTCACCATCATGCACATGATTTGACTCTACAACTACTGAAACACCTTCTTGAAGCCCTCATCTTCTAAATATGCTTCTTTGTATGCATCATGGGTGAATGGATCCATGTGCATAAGAGTTCCCAAAGTTGTTATATTTGATGTGGGTGGCCTTCAAAGCATGTCAACCAACTTATTTTTGTTTCCCTTATTGTACTTGATCACCAAATGAAACTATTATAAAAACCCCATCCACTTGTGATTTCTGGTCTATTGTAGCTTACTATGGTCCTGCAAGCACTATAATGATTGGTGATATCTGTGGATTATTGTCTTCTTTCCCATCAGATAGTGCTTCCATTTCTTCACATCTTGCACTAGGGCATAGAGCTCCTCGTCATAGGTAGGGTAATTAAGAACTTTGCCTTGAAATACTTCATAATGGTAGCATATAGGACTTCCTTTCTGCATCAAGACCACTCCCATAGCATACAAATTTGCATCTATCTCCACTTCAAATTGTTATTACAAGTTTAGTAATGCCAAAACTGGTGCTTGACTGATTTTCTTCTTTAGATCCTCAAAATCCCTTTGGTGACCCTTTCCCCACTGGAAACTCTTGCCACCCGTTGTTATGGCATGGAGTGGTGCTGCTACCACTAAAAATGAGGCTATGGATTTCGTCAAGTATTATGTTTCCCTAATGAAACTTCTGGCCTCAAAAACATTAGTAGGCATCGTCCATTTCATGATGACCTCAATATTGGCAAGATCTATCTTCAACTCTCCTCCACCTATCACATACCCTAGATACACCAAAAAAAGTTGCACAAACTCACAGTTATTGAGATTTTCTAGCAGTTGGTGCTTCTTTAATGTCTCTAGCACCTGCATCAAATGTGAGATGTGCTTCTCTTATGTAGATTTATATACCAGTATATCATCCAAATAGAAAATAACAAATGAATCTATAAAAGGACATAATACATCATTCATTAATCTCATAAATGGAGTTGGTGCATTACATAGGTCAAATGGCATGACTAACCACTTATACAAATCTTACATGGTTTTGAAGGTGGTCTTCTAGGTATCTTCTTCTTTGACTCAAACTTGGTGATATTAAGACTATAAGTCTAGCTTGGTGAATTATTTTGCTTGTTGCAACTGATCTAGGAGATCATCTATCCTGGGAAGGGGGTATCTATTCTTCACTGTGATTTTATTCAATGTCGTATAGTTTATACCCATCTGCCAAGTCTTGTCCTTCTTTGGCACAATGATGATATGTGACCCACATGGTGATGTACTTGGTCGAATGACACCCTATTCCAGTAGCTATTGCAATTGTTTCTTCACCTCACTCACTTCTATAACAGACTTCCTATACAACCCAATATTTGGAAATGGGGAGTCTAAAAAAATCTAGATCTCATGCTCCACTTCCCTCTTAGGTGGTAACTCTTTAGTCTCTTGGAACATGCCCCTATATGCTTGCAGCAACTCCTCCAGTTTCTATTTGTATTTCTTAGTACACCTCCATAATCACTCAGCGAGTTTTCTTGGTTGTAACAGAAAACTCCCTAAGATAACCTTTTTCAAACCAATCATGTAGATTGAAGGCTAGCCTCTTCAATCCAAAGAGGGCTCTCTCTAATAGTTTAATCACTAAATGTTTAGCAAATAGTTGTGTCTCCAATCAGTGGCTAGATATTTAGTAAGGTGGTATCAAAATAAGGTTTGGTTGGGTAGTGTTGAAATAATATCAACTATTGGGCAATGGAGTCAAATCTGAGTGTTTCTAAAGATTATCAATGATTGATAAAATTCTTCAGGAAATAGTGGTAAGGTAAATGATGTCTATTTGTGAATATTATTTTGGTAGTATGAAAGTAGAAAAAGGATTAGTTTTCCATCACATTTGAAGCATCTACCAATAGAAAAAATTAAAATGTAAATTTAGAGGAAAGATGTGAGTATTTAACTTTATGAAATGGAGAATCTAACAAAGGATGAGTTCCACAACATTTACTTTCAGTGTAAATACTTATAAGTTTTACACATAAATGAACAACTAAGGAGGGAATCACATACATGTGAGAAAAGAGACAAACTTCAAAACATCATCGTCATGAATATCTAGTTTGAAAGAACTTTTTACTTTTTTCACTTGATATAATTAATACTCAGAAAAGATTACAAAATAGAGAAATAATTCCTTCTCCAAACTTGAAAATCCAACTTCTTTCCTCCTTTCTAATGTATTATATAGGAAAAATGCATAAAGTTTCATATCCATAAATTCTTGTAGCATCGTTGTAAAATATTTACAATATATGACAGTTTAAGATACAAAACATGATCAAAATCATATTTTCTAGCTATTCGGATTTATATTTTCCATTTAAACATAGGTTAAAGCATCTAAAAACTATTGTACGCATCATCCTCTACTATTCTTCTGGGAAAAGGACAAGTCGTAGCTAAATTGTAGGGTTGAAACTGTTCACACTTTTGTAGGATTCATATTTGGAACTGTGACTCGTATTCCTCCTTGGTAGAAAAATTGATACATGAACTTGTAAAATATGTTGAAACTGTGCAATTGTCTTATGTAATTGTTTACTTCTTTTAGAGCACTTTTCCCTTAAGTTTACTCATATTTTATGCCCTCTCTTAGCCACAAAATCCTTTATTATAAATTACCATAGTATATCGAAAATAACCTGATTGTCAAAAATATGAAATGCAGCATGCAAAATACTGAAGTAGAATTAGGGTTCTTTCAACAAAATTAGGGTTTTGTATATTTCTTTACCAATGAGGTAAACTGATCACTCTTCTATAGCTTATGTATCTTGAGCAAGGTGTTTTGGCTTGTCTTGGCTCCTTATCATCCTTCTGGTACCTTTCTGTGTGGTTTTTCTAGATTTTAGGGTTTCTTTCCCTTTTCTGCCTGAATACTCTATTTTCCTTTGTTTGGTGGCCTTTTTTCTGCTCTTTAAAACCTTCACAATTTATTCATATTCATCAATAATCACCACCTCCTTTAGATTAGGGTTTATCTTTCCTTTTAAACTCAATATTAGTTTATTTGTGGGATGAGTATGGGGTTTTCTATAGTAAACCCTAGGTTATGCTTCTATTCCTTCATCCCTTGTTTCCATGCTCTATTTCCCTTTTTCACTTTTTGTTGTTTTTTTCTTTGCCTCCTCTTCTTCTAGCACTTTCTTCTGTTGTCTTCTTGTTCCCATCTCATATACCATAACCTCTAGTTATTTTGCAAGGTTTTTCAATATGTTCTTCAACAGGGATATGACTAGGCTCTCCCTTTGTATCCTGGGCTAGGGTTTTTCCAGAAATTTTAGTTTTACCTCTCCTTTGCCTTCTAGGTGCAGGGTTTCTCATATTTCTTTGTCTCGGTTGTTCTACATGCTTGTTCAACTCATGGGTATATAATATATTTATCAGGTCATAATGACATATGTCATGAGGTAACAACTTAATGGTTCTAGATTTGGTAGACATTTTCAATCGACTTTGATGAAGAAAATAGGGAAAATTAATTTTATTGAAACCTACTAAATGACACAAAAACCTCATGTGATACAAATAATCCTTAGAGTACCTGCGTTCACAGATAAAGACTATTTGCACAATCTGTTACACAGTAATTTGTCACCATTGGTCACCGTCCCTGTTACCCTTGTTTTCGTACATTGGAGGACACATTTATGGACCTGTGACCAGTGACATAACCTAAAAATGCTTGCATTATGTTCCCCTGAGTATGTACTTCATGTTCCCTGAAGACACCTTTTGCAAATTATCCCTAAAAGTGCCCTTTTTCCATTAGCGCGGGTACACAGTGTCTTACCCGTGCCAATGACTCAGTTCCTCAAAAGGGGGTGCGCCCATTGGCACTCTGTCCTAGAGCAACACCCACGCCACCTAAATTTGGTAATGATTTTTGGCCAACGTGCACCCATATGTTTTTTCCTCTCTTGTCATGAAGTTCTATGAAGGAAAAATCCTCAAGATAGAGGTCGAAAGTCATTTTTTATCCATGACAACTATGCTGAGTGGCTTTTCAGGGATAATTCCAATCCATAATAGGTGTCCTGGTACAATGTATCTTCTTCCCTTCTCCATCTATAAATAATTGTCCGCAGAGGGGATTTACCAGTTCAACAATTTGGCGACTCCACTGGGGAGAAGCTTGTTGTTTGATTTTGTTGTTTGATTTGTAAACTTTAGACGGAGCCTGAAGCACGGCCAGATAGCCTTCGAAATACTATTTCTTTGCAGTAGTGAAGTAGATCAAAGCCACTTCAGTCAATCTCCGGTTTGGTTTACGGACTGAACAATTTCGACTTTGTCTTGCATGTTAATTTTTCTCTTGTTTACTGGCTTGGATAGCTTTCTGGATTGAATTTCTTGCTGTTTTTTGCTTGCTGGCCTTTCTAGATACTGTAAACCAAGCTTTGGACTACCTGTTTAGTTTTCTTACTTGGAAAACTTTATTAGCGCGGTTTTTCTTCTGACAGTCGCGCCAGTTGGCGCATGTTGCTTACTGACAACCCATGCCAATCCCTTTATAGTGCGAGTGGCAGTCTGACAGTCGCGCCAGACTTGTTAACTTTTTCAGTTAACTTGTTTGTCAGCCTTCTGAGCTTGGATTTGTATCTTGCTGCATCTTTTACAGCTTCTGGAAGTTTGTTGGACCTTTATGTGACTGGTTATTCTTTTTATCCTTCAGTTGTTTGCTTTTTTCTATCGATTTGATATCTTTGCCCTAGCGGCTTTGCATGTCGAGCCTTCTATGGGAATTTATGGTTTGATGATCCAGGTATCTTTTTGGTTGTTTTCCACACTCCTCTGGTAGTTGTACAAGTTTGGCATTCTATGCTGCAAGTAATTCACTTTTAGCTTGTTTATTTCTTGCTTGACTTCATTTGAACTTAGATTACATGATTCATTGAAAGTCTTTGTGTTTTCCTTTCTTTGATAGGTCGTTTTTGACGTTTCAGAATTGGTTCTAGAATTATCTGTTAAGTGCATATCTCTTGAGATCTGTTGAATGCATCATACTATTCTAAAAGAAAAGAAAAAACAAAAGATCTCTTGCTTTTTATTAATTAGCATTTCTTGTTAATTGTTATTTAAAAAAAAAAAAAAAAAAAAAATTTCATTTCTTGTTATTAGCTGCATTAGGATCTTTGTGATCGTTTTGTTTGTATAAAAATCTCAACTCTCCCGTAGATAGAGTTCATTCAATGAAACGATACAATTTTTGCATATAGTTTGCATTTAGGAAGTTTCAAGAGATAACATACAGTAGGACCGAAAACTGAGACATAATTAAAGATAAACCATAAAATGAATTGAACGAACCTAACAACGGATTGGAACATAACGCACATATTCTAGAGGTCTAGGTTAGAGACGTGTTCCAGCGTCTTTAAACCTGGTATTTTATCGTTGAGTGGTTGGGTGATTCCTCCACGGTGAAACGGTAAGTGCCAGTACGGATTGTGCTCCCATGTACCGTCGCGTGTATATTGGGAAACCCCTATAGGCTTGCAACCTTTGATCCATAGGAAGCCGAGTCTGCCGCCCTACAAGCCGTAATGCACTGAACACAGCATTCGGGA
>APFE031003678.1:97329-128965 GCA_000404065.3 Pinus taeda | reverse complement strand
TCCAGAGTAGTCACTTTTGATCCTTTTCGGACTCTCTAAAAGAAAAGGTGTAAGTGAGCATCTTGTCACTTCGTGCTCATTAAATATTCGAAGGAGACTAGAGTCATCTTTTCGTCCTTTTCTCGACTCTTAAAAATGAAAAGGTCAAGTTCAGTGTCTTAAAACTTATTTGACCACGACCACATATAACCCGGTTAAATCTTGTGTGCGCTAACTTGAGTAGGATTTCTTTTGCTATGGCAACTTTTCCAGGGTTCACCAACCTAAGTTCCCCTCCTGACGGGAATCCTAGCCAATTCCCTCCTCAAGGGAATGTTGGTGCTCTTTATATGGCAACGTTATCCCTTCCAGGGTTAACTGTCAGGTTGCCTGTTTGGTTATTTTCAAACTCTGTGGTCCCTACTGTGTCGGCTGATACTCCATCAGTCCCTCCACCTGCACAACATCATGTTGAACCTAAGGTGGACCCCTCCCCTTCGACGTCTACTTCTAAGTCTCCTTCTTGTACTTCGCCTGGTGAAAGTCTCGATTCGAGTAACCAGGTGGCTAAGAAGAAGAAGAAGAAGACCAAGAAGAAGAAGTCTCTTAAGGGCGAGGCTACAAGCACAACAGAGACTATAAGCACAACTGTTTCTCCATCAAGGACACCAGAAGTTGGACCCCTTTCCACTCCTCCACGGAAGGTTAAGTTTCCTTGTCGATTATGCAAGAAGGACCATCTTCTTCATGATTGTCCTAGCATTCCCAGGGTCTTAGAAGTATGGTCCCGCGATCCGGCCCGTCCCTCATCGTCCACTGAAGCTCATGGCGATGCTACCTCCGTAGTTGGTCATGGCAAGGGAAAAGGGAAGATTCGAATCCCCTGCAGACTTTGTGAAGGAAATCATCCCCTTTACCTTTGTCCACTCATGGATAAAGCCTCCACCATCTTGGAAAGTCTTGCAGCTCCCTCACCCCAACTCCCCGTTGGATATCAACGTCTTTCTGCAGCTGCAGATCGTCCTCCTACTGACAACAAGATTGGTTTAAACTCCTCTCTTGTCCAGCCTCCTCTTCCTAAACCTGGCTCTGCCAAGCCTGTTCCGGACCAACCATTAATCGGAGAGAGTGTCGACTCGGGCTCACCACCCCTCGACCACCCTATTCTGGAAGAGCGTCCTCATCATGTTCTTCTCGTCTCATCAGATTCTCCTGAGTCTGAAAACGACCCTCTTATCCCAGCTGACTCAGAGGGTCCCTCTTCGGTTCCTATGGAGCATGGGGGCGATCATACGATTCGCCCACCAAGTAGTTTGGCCATCTCCTTTGATTGGAGTCACCTGACCGCTTTCCGCCTTCCATCCCAGGTGCCTTTCCAGATTACAGTACTCGCCTGTGATAAGGCAGTACCTGGCACTGTTCTCGATGAAGGCGCGTCGGTCAGTCTTATGTCGTACAATACTTGGCAAGCTTTAGGTTCCCCATAGCTCAGGCCGGCCACGCAGAATCTGTTGGCTTTCGACGAAGGAGCATGTCCATCTCTAGGAGTCCTCCCGAAGTTCCCTATTACTTTGGGAGGTAAAACCGTCTATATATACGTGTTGGTTACTCAAGGGGCTTTAGGCTTCAGTCTTCTCCTTGGTCATGACTATGTTTATGCTATGGGGGCCGTTGTCTCTTCACTTTTCCGTGTGGTTTGCTTTCCACACGATGGAAGGATTGTGACTATCGATCAATTGTCCATCGTTAGTCCCCCGATGCCTCTTGCACAGTTGTCGTCCCCTCCTAGTTTTTATCCACCAGTTACATCTGCCCCGCCGCAAGTCAACTACGTGGCTACCTCTCCCATGCCTATATCCAGCAATGCCGCCATCGTGCATAGTGTTCTGGGGGCATTGGGTCCCGACTTCCGAGACATTGACCTCCCATCGGGAGCACCACTCTTGGAAGCCCTGACTTCCTATTCATTATGATGAAGTTCTCGCGGAGCATAGTTCATTTCCCTCTGTCAAGCTCCTTAAAAAATGAAACAAGGAGTCTCGAGGATAGTTCATAACCATTATGTCAACCTCGTTAAAACAATGAAACGAGAGCTCGTGCATTTCGAGCGCATAACCATTATGTCAACCTTCAATCCATTTTCAATGGACTGAAGCTTGGGGGGGCATGTACCTCAAATTGAGACACGATGCTGGGGGGCATGCCCGTTTCATTTCCCATCAAGCATAGTTTGCATACCATGTGCTTTTAAGCTTGTATAAAAATAAAATTTCCCATAAAGCATAGTTTTCATACGTGATTCTCATGTGTGTTTTCAAGCTTTCGTAAAAATAAAATATATGCGTGTGTGTGAATACATTCCAATGGGTCGTTTGTTATGCAGTAGATACATTAGATTACATGTGTGTCGAACAGTTGCATAGCATATAAAACGCATAATCACGTGAAGAAAAGATCCATCTAGGAATAAACATAAGCACATGAAAAAACAATAATACACCACAGACATATGTATATATATACGTGTGTGTCAAAATAATGTTCGCGCCCCGCGCGTTACATAAAAAATAATACATGTCCAAAGCCCATACAGTGGTTGACAATGTGTTCCTCAAAAAATATGCAAAAAGGAAACTTAGGCGTCTAATCACGGTGATGCTCATGATAGCATGTCACCGCTCGCACCAAAAGTCTCAACAGACGATGGACACGAGTAGATACCCCCACCGTGTGCCTCTGATACGCTCAAGGCACGTCTGCCAATCTGCCGTAATCTGGAATACCTCGAGTAAGTGCCTCGAGGTTCTGTACTAAATCATCCTCACCCTCTATCTAAGGGTCCACTGCAAGTTGTGCTCTTCGCACATTGTGAGGCAAGTCAGCTGGTCGCTCTACTCCAACATCTATATACATATATAGACGCTGTAAGAGGTAGGCATGTATTAACAAAAAAATTTAAATACATAAAAACATTAAAAACAAAGAGTTCTTACCCAGCTTCTCATCCCAGTCCTCTCTGTCAGGCAGAGGGAGATCGGGATCTCCAATGAAATCCATGCCCGCATAGGGCCAGTCCTCAACAACGATCATCTGGTGTCGGAGCCAGATAAAGAACTCGGGCTTCCAGGACATCTGTTGGCCCCCTCCTCCTCTGGGCATAAGTTCTGCCCATCGATGCAACCTCGGTTCCCTCAACACTGGGTCTGCCACTATTCCCCCTGGCATCCGGAAGATCGGCAGTCACTCTAGAAAGAAAGTCACCACGATCGACCCATATCCAAATTGTTTGTTTCCATCTCGCTTACACTTGGTAAGCTGTCGTTTAATGTTGGTCGTCACCGCCGTGGCCCAATCAAACAATGTCAGATGGAGACACTCAGTGGCCAGCAGCAAATGATTTTTGCTGGCCTCGTGGGGCGCCTGTACCCCAGCTGCCCGGGTAATGGTGAATAAAATGACTCGTAGTACCAGGTTGGGCACTGTGTTGATATCTACCTTCTTGCTGTTTGCTCCAAACCGTGCTCCAGGACACACTCGTGCCATCACTTCCCCTATCTTCTCCCCAGAAGGCTGACTACCTGTCAAGATAGGCCGTGCACCTCGCCGCGACAATCCAGTGATAAAATAAACATCGGAAACATCCAACTCCAATGTCTGGTCCTTCAGGCAAAATACCTGATCCTCTACATCCCAAGCATCTACTATGAAGTGTAGTAGCTCAGGTTGTGCACGTAGGTATGAAGTGTGGAAGAATTTTTTCAATCCACAGTCTCTTAGAGCATTCATACAGTCATCATCCTCCGGCGCGACCTCTTTAGGGAAAAATTGCCATTGGCGCGGTCCCGTGCAGGAAACCCGCGCCAATGGCGCAACCCTAAAATTTTGCAAATCCCCTTGCAGGGGGCTGAATTATGGATCAAAAACTTGAAAAATGGAATGAAAACAGAGCCAGAGATGAGGCCTCTTACCTGTTGCAGACGGCGGCTCGAATGGTCTCCTGGATCAATCGCAATCAGCAATTGAAATTTGCACCAAAAACTCTCCAACAGTGAACTCACAAGGTAAAAGGTGAAAGGTAAATTTATTTTTTACCATTTTACTATTTATAGCATCATTTTGACCTAAAAATACATTAGAAATGATATTTTTGAGTATTTTTGGGATATTTTCATGTCGAAGTGGGTTTTACGCTGTTTTTTGAATGATGACAGGGCTTGGTGCAACTCAACGCAACCAAACGAGCTTCTTTTTAACTTTTTCAAGCTCGGTAAAACATGAGAAAATGTTACTTTATGGTCTGCTTTCAGCTCTTTTCCTGACCTTTTAAAAAGGAAAAGATTGTTGAGTTATACCTCTTGGCTCGTTAAACGTTACTAAGGGGCGGTCGTTTTGAGTTCTTTTATCGACCGTTAAAATATAAAAGATTACCGGGTTTTTTTCGTTTCAAACTCGTTAATGGTCATGAAACGACGTGGTTTTGATCGATTTTCTACTTTTTTAGGTCGAAATCACTATTTATGAAAAGTACTCCTCGATCGTAATGGTCAGGCGGTTCTTTCGGGCATTATTTTACACTTTTTCGGGCCCGAGAGACACAACTTTACAAAAAAGGGCACCCTTGGAGTTTCCTTTTCTGCTGTCTTTTCAAACTCTCTAAACATGAAAAGACGTTGAGTTCTTCCTTTGTTAGACTCGTTAAACCTTGATGACATCGGATCTTGTCGAAATGACACACCACAAGCATATGCTATCCCCATCAAGCTTGTTAAAAATAATTGGGGTACTCGCCAGAAATGGTGGGGGAAAAAAAGAAAAATTTGGGAACCATAATTATTGTCATGTCGGCAGCATGTCGCTCTTGAACATGGCACTTCACTGCTTTCGTGTCGAGGTGGGGATATCTCATCTCATTTCTCACTTGCCTCCGTGGGTTTAGGTAATCCTATTTGACCTCTCATCTGCTCATTGCCTCGTCATCATGACCTCTGATCTATCGATGTCAAATACTGCCAACTCCACTATCGTGCCGCTGATATGTTCAAGAGAAGTTGACCTCTGAAAGAAACAACCTCCGTTTGATAGTTCATATAATCTTAACTCACAACATTGTCTCTTCCAGTCTCGTGTCGATGATGTGGGAAACATTAATTGGATGGCCCACCTTCGACGAAGATCACTTCCTGTCGACTTCAGCTCATTATCCAGGAAAGTGACCTAGAGACTCCCTTCCGATACCTTGGAGCCTGCATGCCTCAATGGTAGGTTCTTCGTGTTCGAAGCGAGGTTTTCATCATTGGCCTCCGATCGGATGACTCTACGGGTGTTCGACATCGGCTCATTTATTCACACGCCGTAGATCGTACCTATAGTACCTTGAGGGCCATTGTCATTATTGGTGGTACCTCTCGCGTCTGTTAACAGTTTTCATCATTGGCTGGTAATCAGACGATGTTCATGCATGTTTGACTTCAGCTCACATGTTCACATGCTTGAACTTGTACTTCTGTTCGGGTCGAGGTGGAGCACAAGACCCTGGATTGTGTCTGTTCTAATCCAGGTGTGACTTGTGATACATGACTCATTAATTGGATGGCTGCGACCATACCTGAGTCAATTCATTGATCATAACAAGATGGTTGCGTCCATACTACGGGTCTAGATATCATGTACTCTCTTATGGATGGCTGCAACCATGCCATGTACATCATGTATTTGAACTATCAGATTGTATCTCTCAATGCAGATTCTCGGCGGCAACTATATATGTTCTTGTAAAGCATTTCACCCCTCTCTCTCTCTCGGGCCTCATGCTTTAGGGGGCATCTGTTACATAGTAATTTGTCACCGTTGGTCACCGTCCCTGTTACCCTTGTTTTCGTACATTGGAGGACACATTATGGACCTGTGACCAGTGACATAACCTAAAAACACTTGCATTATGTTCCCCTGAGTATGTACTTCATGTTCCCTGAAGACACCTTTTGCAAATTATCCCTAAAAGTGCCCTTTTCCATTAGCGCGGTGTACACAGTGTCTACCCGCGCCAATGACTCAGTTCCTCAAAAGGGGCGCGCCCATTGGCACTCTGTCCTAGAGCAACACCCGCGCCACCTAAATTTGTAATGATTTTGGCCAACGCGCACCCATATGTTTTTTCCTCTCTTGTCATGAAGTTCTATGAAGGAAAAATCCTCAAGATAGAGGTCGAAAGTCATTTTTTATCCATGAAAACTATGCTGAGTGGCTTTTCAGGGATAATGCCAATCCATAATAGGTGTCCTGGTCCAATGTATCTTCTTCCCTTCTCCATCTATAAATAACTGTCCGCAGAGGGGATTTACCAGTTCAACACAATCCTTAGAGCTTTAGACCATTCAGGCTTTAACATGTTCAAGGGGAATCCTACGTTCCAGTCTTGTTCTTGATAGTCCTCCTTTAAGAAGAAATTTAGGTCCACATTCTATAGTCTCTACTTTTTTAAAAACTTTTCGCGCTCAGTAATCAAACTTGTGGCCTCTGCAATGGATTCCTTGATGACTAAAAATTATAGGGTTCTTACTCAGGTCGTTCTTCTATCAAAAAATATATATAAATTCATGACACCAATGTAGGCTATTTCCATTGAAGCGGTGGAAGACTTACTCCCTACCTGCATTGCGGAATAGTTACATTAGTTCTAGGTAAACCTAAAAATACATTCCATATGGCTCAAAACATTTCACATAGCTTGATATTTCCATATTACAAATGGTATGATGTTGTAAATCCTTCCACAACCTTGAATCTCCCTGATCAGATGTTGTAAACCCTTCCACAACCTTGTTGTGCACTGCAAATGATTTTATGGGTTCGCCGAAAATTACCATTTAGGGCAAATTGGGTGCTTTTAGGGTTTGATTTTAGACTTATTTATTGGGCTTTAAAATGTTTCTAAATTTCACATCAAGGATAAAAAGGGATGTAGCTTTGTGAAAAAATACTTAGGCATTTGAAATGATAGGACTAGTAGTTTGAAAACCTAAGTTTAAATTTTTTCTGTGAGCGCTACGAAAATATTTCGTACCACAACACTACAAAAAAATTCGTATTGTCAGTTGTAGGCTTGCAATAGGCTAGTTTCATTACAAAAAACTTAGGGAAATATTAGCAAAAATGAATTTTTTTGACATGTCCCTAGGCTTATATAGCATTTTACACAAAACATTTTGATAGGTCCTTACACCCCTTGCACAATTGGTTGAAAATCATAACCTGTGAACCTTTAGGAAAGTACAAAATTGGTGCTAAAAACCCCTCTAGGGATGCCTTACCTCTTACTAACTCCTCTACAGGATGGATTTCTCTTCAAAAAACAAAACATGCTTCTTGTTGGAACTGCTCAAATTCTTGGCTTGGTTAGCACTTACTAGTGAAATTTTTTATTTGCCGTTGTGCATGTTGATGATGAACAATTTTCCGTCCTTGACGAGCCATATTGGTTAGCCTTCCTCATGAATATTACATATTTCATGTACATGTAGGGACTCCCAAACACGACTCCACATATATCAAGGGGAATCACATCAATTTCTACTTCATAAATAAAATTGGCACTAATAGAAAATCTAATTTTGTATTGTTTTGTTACCTTCAGCTCCACTTCCTTATTTACCCATCCCAGTGGATATGGTTTTGAATGATTAAAAAATTCCATCCCCGACTTCTTTACCAACTTTGCTACAATGAGATCCATCTACAATCTTGAGTCAAATAGAGCATCAATCTTTTTCTTCTTGACCTGTATCTTTATATGGAAGAGTTTGGTCATTTCTTTCTCTTCCTATTCTTGAAGGCTACTCAGATTCACCTCCTTCTGCATTGATGTCTAGACGATCTTATCATCCACATTAGAGTTTATTTCAAATTAGTTTCTTGAATCAGTGGCCATGAGATTCTTCTTCTTATTATCTTTTTTTTGTTCTTCGGGCTCAAGTTCGGATGCAACTTCCAACGCTTCCCCTTTGAATGGCCATCAATGTTGCAATGGTTGCAGTGGTTGTCGAGATATTTGCACTGGTGTGTTGTGGTTGTAATCTTTTTATCTTTTTCTCCTTTTTACTTCTTTGTCCCTTCCTTAAAAGTGTTTTGTTGGTCCTTCTGCTCTGATCCACTTGATTAAACTCTCTTTAGGCCTATGTTCTCCAAGTATTGTGCCTGCACATGTAGAGCCTCTAACTTACATCTCACCATCCACTATTACCTACTGTTTTTCATCACTTACCTCTCTCTTTTGCCTCATTTTCAATATAAAACCACCCAGATCATTACATTAGATGTCATTAAGCATGATCAAGTGAGCTTTGCTAATGTGTGACTGTTTTGTTTAGATTTTGACATATTTACAGGCATTCCGCAGCTCTCTGCCAATTCCGCAGCCATCTGCTGATTCCGCAGCCTTTTTGTTAATCTCAAGGTTCCACGTGCCATTTTGCCAAATGAGCCACATGGGCACTTAGGAATCAAGGTGCTCGAGGTTCCTATGCTATTGGTTCAACCATCCATGTCATCTGCACCTCCGGTCAAAAGGGGGCAAGTTACAGTCAACAAAGGCAGCTTAACGGTGATGCGTAAGCTGTTGGGTCACGTCAGCTCAAACGGTGACTTGTCCGAGATTACACAGGTTGTGGGAGACATAATCCAACTCTGGATTCAATGCCCATAACGACCAGAACCTCCAGCTATCCACGCAGGCTTATGACGTGTTGATTAAACCTTTATTACGCATGACAGTTAGTTGTTTTTCAGTTTTAGCCGTACGCATTAGGCTATCCTCCAGATGCCTATAAAAACTTGCGTCTGCGTACGCTTATTTAACTTTATTATTGTTGTGTTTTTATGAACCTGTTATAATTTTAGTGCATTTCAAGACTCTGTTTTAATAGAGCTGTTCTAGCACTCTGGATTGTGATTTTCTGCATATGGAGTAATAGAAGCAGTGCTGTTTTGAAGCTTTCAGTACCTTGAGTCTTCTTTGGGCTGTATGAATGGAGGGCCCCTGTTCATGTTAGCCTTGTACAGTATTTTATGTTCAGCATTTCCTTATTTTCATTCAGCATTTCTTCTTTCTTGATACATGTATAGCGTAATTCACCTTTATGCTATTTAATTTCCAACCTTTATTTTCAGCTGATCAGCGTTGTTCTTTTGCAGGTTTTTAACCCGGGATTGATTGAGTGTTATGTATTTGCTTTATGTCTAGTGGTAGTTTCAGTTGACAGATTCAAAGTTGCTGCCTTTACTTTATTTTCATAGCTGATTTTTAGTTTTATTTCTCAAAACTGCCTGCTAACATATGAATGGTCTCTTTATTATAAATTGTTTATCTTTTTGAGATCAGAATACTAATAACTTGCAGCTGACTTTGGGTACTTTTTAGACTACTCTTTAACTACTTTCTAATCGTGCTTTATACAATACTATGTGCTAGAGGCAGAGAGTTAGAAAGAGCAAAACGTCATAGCTAGTCTTTAAAGTAGATTTTCCTCATTTTTATCATTTCTTAGACTTATCTTTAACTACTTCCTAATCGTGTCTTACACAGTACTATGTGTTAGAGGCAGAGAGTTAGAAAGAGATAAACATTATCATTGGTCTTTTAAGTGATTTTCTTACCTTTTATTTGCAGCAGCATGAATGGTGTCTAATGCCATTAGAAAGTGGTTCTTTGCTTTCAGTTCATTTTAATTCATTTATTTACTTCAAGTTTTCCTTTTCAGCAAGTAGTTAGAAACCACTAATCACACACTTTCACTCATATAGAATTCACCTTACACACACCATCACTCATCTGTTTATAAATACATCACTCCATCTTAGGAAGATAAATTAACCATAAACAACACCCCCAAACGACAAAAAGCTTTAAGAGGTTCCTTAAGTACATATAGTACACCTTCACTTCATCAGCTTACGAGCCCCGGGTTGACAATTAATGATATCAATTTAGGAACACTAAATTGACTAAACAGCACACAAGCCTCATTCACTGATTTGGGCTTGAATAATATCATTTTCTACCGCAAATGATGGTGCAGACCCCTCAAATAATTGAGTACATTTGGGTTCGTTAGGGATATACCCACCATTATGGTCATCATTCTGAACTCATTGGTGTACTCCTACATGCTTTGGTCTGACTTTCTCCTAAAACAGTGCCAACAAATTCACTGGTCCTCTACGTACCCAATAAGGTAGAACTATGACTTAATGAGGGTTTTAAAGTCCTACCACTTAGTCACTGAAGGCTCTCCTTCCAAACTCAGGGTCTCCGTGTGGCTCTCCCACTAATCTAGTGCATGTCCCTCTAATTTCAACCATGCAAATGAAATCTTTTGTCCTTCCCAAATTGATTGATGCTAAAATAAACTTCTAGTTACTGCAATGAGTGATTCAGCTTCAGAGTGTCGATCTTACCATAGTATGGCATGATCAGCCTTTGATTTCATTTTAATCATGGACAGTGATTGATTCATGACACTTTAACTAGGTTTATCTTTTTCGGGTTCTTTCTTTGGTTTATTCTTTGTTTCTTCCTGATCTCTTTATTCCCCTTTTGACTTGTCCTCTGCATTTCAACCCCCATGTTCTCTAAATATCTCAAGCTTATTACTCAGGGAAACCATAAGGAGGTTTACATTGTGATTTATATTTGTGACTTGTTTTTCCAACCATGAAAACCTCACCTATGTAGGATCACAAGGGTCATTCACAGATTCGTCGGCCAAAATTAGGATTTTACAATTTTATGCCCTGTTGATCTAGGTCCCCTGCAAATATCCACAAAATACCTAAAGAAACCTACTCTAATACCAATATGATTTATAAATTGTTTTGGGTATTCTACTGGACAATTCATCACAGCATATCTAATAATATTATATCTAAAATATGAAATTCTACACTATTAAGATTTTCTTAGATTTCTAGATCTGTAGATTTTACTGTAAATAATGCATGTGTGCAAATAAAACTTATGCAGAAAAAAGCCCCAAGGGTTAGCTCAGTTGGTCAAGTTCTCATTGCTAAGTTCCTCGCCAGTTGGGAGGTCACGATGTCAAATCTCCTCGATGCTCTTAGGGTTAGGTCCTACTTGTTTGGCCGATGGGTAAATTCCTTCGGGTTGATCTGCCTGGATTTTCCCATGGATGTAGTGGCCACCTAGTGTTCGTGAACCACCCTGATTAAAAAAAAATAAATAAAATAAATAAATAAATAATAAAAATAAAAAAGATAAAAAAAATAAATAAATAAATAAATAAATAAAAAATAAATAAATAAAAAATAAAAAATAAAAAATCCCTTATGCAGAAAATAGAGAACGAACAAATAAAATCTCACACACACACATTAGACACAATATTTTCTCTAGGAAACCCTTTGTGGGGGAAACCTAGCTGGAGGGTGAGATTGCTCCGTTCACTTTCTCTATCTAGAAATATGGCTACAAGTACAAAGAAGTATGGCTTGTGTCCCATGGGTTTCTATAGTGCACAAATATTCTCTATGTAATCTACCTCATATCTCTCTTTGCTATTTTTTCTCATCTATGGAACAAACGCACTCGAAAAAATGGAATCCCTTTTCCTCCTAGTGGCCCGGTTATAACACAGTTTAATAGACTACTAGCGGTTAGGTTTGACTACCTCAACTATTAACCAAAGTTGAAATATATACTATTATAGAGTATTTTACATCATAATCACATGGCTAGCCCCTTTTCCATGAATAATGTGGGTTGATTCGACATCCTCTTGAATTATAGGTGAAAACAGGAAGGTAAACTTTTGAGTGGCATAACTTCCGCATACAGACTCTGATTGACACGCTTATTATGTCATTGGAAAGATATATGTGTGTAGAATAGCATGAAAAGTTGCTATGAAAAAAGAAGAAAAATTTTACCCCTAAAAAATGTCATTTGATGTCTCAAAATTCTCCCGGTAGGTTTCAGACCCCATTTTGCCAAACTAGGTTCCGCCAATAAAAACAGTCCCGTGATTTGATTCCTCCACTTTTTCCACCACTCTAAATGCATAAAGATGGATGAAAAATAATATAATGATCCAATCTAAATCAATAACAAAGTTTAGGAGGCATGTAGTTGTCACATCTCTTCTTAGAGATAACCTACCATCGCCTAAGATAGTTTATTTATCCTATGTATGTAAACAATTTTGAACAGTTGTTATTTATTAATTGAAGTTTTTTTCATTGTATATTTGTGTTTGGGTTTGAATATGTATTTCATTTTGTTCCTTCATAAATCCAGATTAATGGTATCAATTTGGTCTTCTCTTTCTCTGATGTTTTGTGCATGTCCCCAACAAAGTCGGGGTAGAAGGAATTGGGACTTGAACTGGGTTAACCCTTACAAGACCGGCCTCGCCAACCCTGACCCTGACAACCTCCCATGGTGGAAGAAAATAAAGACAAGGGGGTAGGAGATCATTTCAAAATGTTTCTCAAAGAATCCCTCGAGAAACAAAGGAACAAGATGATGGACAATTTTTCCCAGATCCTTCAACGAGTATCAACAAGTGAAGCATCTTCATCCAACAGTCACTTCTGAGGAACCACCCCCTTTAAGTTACAAGTTAACTTTTAGATTACTATATTTGAAGGCCAAATAGATGCAGATGTGCTGGATATATGGTTAAATATGCTGGAAGGATATTTTTTAGTCCATAATTTTTCTGATAGGGAAAATATTACTTTTACACTCCTCAAAGTCACCCCCCATGTCAACGATTGGTGGGAAAATTACTATTAGCAGAGGAATGAGGAGAAATCCTCACTATTTTTAGTTGCACCCTCTTGGAATTATTTATGATATTTCATTAAGGAACAATATTACCTTGTCGGAAGCTATGAGGATAAGTACATAAAGTGGACTTCACTACGGCAAGGAAAGGTTGAAGATGTGTTGAAGTTCACATACATTTTCCATACCCTACACAAGAAGTTGGGTATAAAAGATTCTGAGCAGAATCCAATACTCATGTACCATGGTTGTCTGCCCAAATACATCCAAGAAGAACTGTATTCCTAGACATCTCCTCACTTGGTGTAGTGCACCGATATGTTATGAGGATATAGCAGAAGTGTAAACAAAATAAGTGAGATTTTGGATATGCAAATCCAAAGCAGGGAAAAGGCACCCCCAAACTGCAACACAAAGTATAGAGACAAGGTGGAGCAACCTAGGACAACCCATCAAAACCATAAGCAAAGAATAGCACCACGAAGGTGAAGAAGGACACCGAAAAGTGGTGCGAGGTCCACAAGAACCCCACCCACAACACAAAAGAGTATCATTCTAAGAAATCGCTGGTGGCCAAGCAAAAATATTTAGAGTCAGATGCAAGTTCCAACTTTGAACCATAAACTGATAAGGGGAATGATAAGGAAGAAAATTATTGATGGATAACCGAGTGCCACCATTTCCACCAACAAGGTCAAAAATATTAAGCCCAAAGATCCAGAGGAGGAAGAGCATCTCTTCCACTCACAAATGTGGGTGAAGGGTTCTCCATTACAGTTCATTGTCGACAGTGGGAGCCAAAAGAACCTCATCTCACCAGATTTCATTAAGTGGTTGGGCATGTTGACCACACCACACTTGCAACCATACACTATCAGTTAACTTCACTAAGGACGAGATCTTCATGTCAATGAGCAATGTCACCTTCCCTACAGCATCAAGCCCTTCATAGATGAGGTATTGTGTGATTTTTCTCCTCTTGAAGTTTGTGATGTTTTATTAGGCCAACCATACTTGTGGAAATGTCATGTTGTGTATGGTTTTAGGCCTCGCATTATTACTATTAATTTGGGAAGTAAGATATGTAGGATACCAGAGGTATCCTTGCCTACCGCCATTTCTTAAATTTATACTAAGCAATGCAGTAGGATCATCTCCCAAACCAAGAAATTTGTTTTATTTTTTTTCGCTCTCAAAATAATGGGAAGATCGTGGGCACATCCACGACCTCAGGGAAGTTTTCCTCAACATAGAAAAAGTAGGTGGATAAGGTCATGGAAGAATACAGGGACATCTTCTCCTCACCCATAGGGGTATCTTTGCACTATCAAGTCAAGTATTCAATCAATTTGACCCTCGGAGCACCTCTAGCTAATGGGTCGATATACAACCGCACTCTTTTGGAAAACAAAGAAATTAAGGGGAAAATCCAGTAGTTGTTACAAAAAGGTCACATCTGACCAAGTTCCTCACCTTGTGGGAGCCCAATTGTACTTGTACAGAAGAAGGATGGGACCTAGAGACTCTACATTGATTATCAGGAATTGAATAAAATCATTGTTAGGAATAGGTATCTAATCCCATGGATTGATGACCTTCTTGACCAACTCAAGGGGGGTGAGTACTTCAACAATATTGATTTGAAGTATAGATATCACCAGGTTCCAATAGAATCCACGAATGTATGGAATACCACCTTCAAATCTAACAAGGGAATTTTTGAGTGGTTGGACATGCCCTTTGGGGGGACAAATTCCCCTGCAAATTTAATGAGGTTAATGGATGACATATTGCACCCCTTCACCAACTCATTCATGGTTGTATATATGGATGAGATCCTCATCTTCAACAAGAGTTGAGAAGAAAACTTCCCAACATATTTAGAAAGTCCTTCAAACCCAACGACAACACAAGCTATGTGCCAACTTGGAGAAATGCACCTTTGGCATGAACCATGTCCAATATCTAGGTTACATCATTGATGGGAAAGGCATACATGTGGATCTAGCTAAGATGACAACCATGATGACACTTGCGCGACAATGATCAGGAATTTGTGCATGAGTCCTCTAAAAGACTCTAAAAGAGTTTCACAGCTTTTTGGGCCTTTCCAATTTCAATCAAAATTTTGTGTTGGGATTCTCTCATATCACTTGGCCTTTGAGTCAAGTTACTAAGGACAAAGAGAAAGAAATTTTTTTCTAGTCTAAGTCCCAATAGAAGGCATTTGTTGAGCTGAAGAATCACCTTTTCCCTACACTAGTACTCACATTTCTAGACCTACAACAACCAACTGAAATTGAGACAGATGCCTCTAACTACATCATTGGTATATTTATCACCCAAGAAGGGCATCCAATGACCTATCACAGTGAGACACTCTTCAATACAATTTGAAAATACCCCACCTACGATAAAGAGATGTGATCCATCATGCAGGCTTGTTGACAATGGAAACATTACATTCTGGGGAAGGAGATGATCATCCATATAGATCACTGACCTCTTCAATTTATATAGATACACGGGAATTTGTAAAATGACTGCCATAAGAAATGGTCCACTTACCTACAAAAATTTCATATAAACATTAAGTACAAGAAGGGAAGCACCAATAATGTTGCAAATTACCTTAGTTGACCATCAATTATGGCATTGACCACTATTCTCGACTCTTGTGGGCATGAGACTTATGGATGGTCGTAGATTTACAAAAATGATCCAAAATTTTCCACCACATACCAGATGCTAATCAATGGCAAGCAAGTTCCAGTCTTTCACCTTAGGGATGCATTATTATGCCACTTGGGACAACTTTTTGTTCCTTCAAGCGAGCATTACAAAATGATTCATAAACAGTCGTGGATATTCCACTGGACAGTTTGTCACAACAAATCTGGTAATAATATATTAAATTACTAAAATTCTACACTATTCGTTTATTAAACTTTAAGATATTGGGATTTAACTGTAATTATGGATGCATGAAAAATAATTATGAAGAATAGTGGGGAACAACAAAATAAGCTCACACACACATAAGACACGAGATATTCTCTCTGGGAAACCCTTTCGGGAGAAAACCCAATTAGAAGGTGAGGTTGCTTCGCTCTATTTCTTTGTCTGGAAATATGGTTATAGGTACAAAGAATTAATTCCTATGGCTCGTGGGCTGCTACAGTGCACAGATTCTCTCTATGTGCTCTATCTCCTATATCTCTTGGTTATTTTTTCTTAGCTATGGAACAAAATTCTCTCGA
The DNA here is from genome assembly GCA_000404065.3 of Pinus taeda. Taxonomy (NCBI): domain Eukaryota; kingdom Viridiplantae; phylum Streptophyta; class Pinopsida; order Pinales; family Pinaceae; genus Pinus; species Pinus taeda. Next base: position 112,927 of record APFE031003678.1, on the reverse strand, counting down.
AAGAATTGAATGCCTCTTCCTCCTAGTGGCACAGTTATAACGCAACCCAATAGCCTACTAGTGGTTATGTTTGACTACATCAACTCTTAATTAGAGTTACAAAATAGACTCTTATAGAGCCTTTTACATCAAAAACATGTGGCTAGTCCCTTTTCGATGAATAATGGGGGTTGACATGGCATCATCTCAAACTATAAGTGTGATAACGGAAAGGTCAACCTCTAAGCGGCATAACTTTTGCATACAGACTCTAATTGGTGTGCTTCTTGCACCATTGGAAAGGTATCTATGTGTAGAATAGCAAAAAAAAAATTGATGTTGTTGTGGCAAATTTTACTCCCAAAAAATTTCATTTGATGCCTCAAAATGCTCCAGGAAGGTTTCAGACCTCGTTTCACCAAACTGGGTCCCACTGGTAAAAACGGTCTTATGAGATGATTCCTCCACATTTTCCACTCCAAATGCATAGAGATGGATGAAAAACAAAATAATGATCCAATTCGGATCACACCTCCCCATTTTGGGAGCCTTTTACTGAATGAGGTGAGGAATTTTTTCCTCCACCTTCTCTCTGGTTTACCATTTAGCTTTGCCTGGAAGTTGTACCTTCAACCCTATCTGCCAAAGGTCATGCTTCCCTTGTATTATAGTCCTGTACCTCTTCTGCAAAACTATATCTTCCATCAACTTTTCCTAAGCGTTTGGTTCCAAATCATCCACAGAAGGGAGAGCTTGTTCCTCTTCCTAATCTAGCATGGAAGGCTCATAGAGTTTCAAATTATCTACATTTACAACTAAGTAAACATGCATATATGGTGGTAAATTGAGTCGATAGGAATTATAACCTACCTTTTCTAGTATCTCAAAGGGACAATACCTTAGAGCCTTGATTTTCTTACCAGGCCCCTGCAACCTCTCCTTGTTTAGTTGTAGCCATACTCTGTCTCCCACCTTGAATGATTTATTTTCTCTGTGTTGATCATGTCTAGCCTTATACTTCTCTTGCAACTCCTGTAGTGTTTCCTGTACATGTAGATGGATCTGCTTGATCTTCTCTATAAATTTTTAGCCCTCAAAGAATATTTTGTAAGATATTCCCTCACTCCTCCTTGTTGCCCATATGCAATATCCAAAGGTGAAGGTGGCAAATATCTTAAACAAGTCTCAAATGGGGACTTTCCTATAGAAGTGTGGACTTCTCTGTTATAAGAATGTTTTATATATACTAGATTTTCATCCCAGTTCTTCAGATGCTTCTCATTGTATCCTCTCAGAAGCTCTACCAAATTCTTGTTGACTACTTCTATCTACCCATATGTCTATGGATGGAATGTTGTAGATCTCTTCAACTTTGTGTCCATATTCTCCCACAATGTAGTTCATAATGCACTAAGAAATCTTGTGTCCTTGTCTAAAATGATGCTCCTTAGTATCCCAAAGTGCACCCAGACTTGTCCAAAGAACAATTTGTTGCTTCTTGTCTGCTGGTGGTATTTTTACAGGGCATCAGAACACACATCTTGTTGAACCTATCAACTACCACGAATAGGTATACATGTCCCTTCCTGGTTTTCAATAAACCTACCACAAAATCCATGGAAATGCTTTCCCAATTACAAGTAGGTACAGGTAGGGGATGATACATACCCTGTTTCTTGTTGCTAGTCTTGCTGGTACAACAAAGCATGCATCCTCTTATGAACCTAGCTACTTGCTTTTGCATCTTAGGCCAGTACACATACCTCTACAAGTTAGCCATAGTTTTCCCTACACCAAAGTTCCCTGTACCCTTGGAGGTGTGAGCCTCTCTAATCAACTACAAATGTTCTCCTTTAGGAACACATATCTTATCCATCAAGTAGAGTAACCCATCTTATGGATGGTAGTCAATGGTGTTGTCCCCATCCTGCACATGACTCTGACTCTGCAACTGCTGATACACCTCCTTGAGGTCCTCATCTTATAAATATGTGTCTCTATATGCATCATGGGTGAATGGATCCATGTGCATAAGAGTCCCCAAAGTTGTAACCTTTGATGTGGGTGGCCTTGAAATCATATCGGCCAACTTGTTTGTGTTTCCCTTCTTGTACTTAATCACTAAATGAAATGATGTAAAAACCCCATCCACTTGTAATGCATGGTCTATTTTTGCTTACTTTGGGCCTGCAAGTAATGTAACAGCTGGTTATCTATGTAGATTACAGTCTCCTTTCCCATCAGATAATGCTTCCACTTCTTCACAGCTTGCACCATGGCATAGAGCTTCTTATCTTACGTATCGTATTTAATAAATTCCCCATGAAATACTTCATAATGGTAGAAAATGGGACTTCCTCCTTGAATCAAGACAACTCCCATAACATATCCACTCGCATTTGTCTCCACTTCAAAGGGTTGCTGCAAGTTTGGTAATGCCAGAACTGGTGCTTGAATTATCTTCTTCTTTAACTCATTGAAAGCATTCTTCTAACCTTTTCCCCACTGGAAACTCTTGCCACTTGTTGTTATGGCGTGGAGAAGTGCTGCTACTACTGAAAATGAGGCTATGAATTTCCTCAGGTACTGTGTTTCTCCAGTGAAACTCCTAAACTCAAAAACATTAGTAGGAACCGACCGTTTCATAATGGCATCCATCTTGGAAGGATCTATCTTTAGCTCTCCTCCACTTATCACATACCCATGATACACCAAAGATTGTTGTGAAAACTCACACTTCTTGAGATTTTCTAGCATTTGGTGCTTCTTCAATGTTTCTAGCACTTGCGTCAAATGTGAAATATGCTCCTCCCAGGTAGCACTATATACTAGTATATCATCTAGATAGAAAATAACAAATGAATCTATAAAAGGGTTCAATATATCATTCATTCATATCAAAAACATAGTTGGTACATTACATAGGCCAAATGGCATAACTAACCACTCATACAAACCTTGCCTAGTTTTCAAGGCGGTCTTCCATGTATCTTCTTCTTTGACTCGAACCTGGTGATATCTAGACTTAAAGTCCATATTGGTGAAATACTTTGCTTATTGCAATTGATATAGAAGATCATCTATTCTAGGAAGGGGGTATATGTACTTGAGCGTTATTTTATTCAACACCCTGTAATCTATACACATTTTCCAAGCCCCATTCTTCTTTGGCACAATGATGATGGGTGACCCACATGGTGATGTACTCTGTCGAATGACACCCTGTTCCCATAGTTATTTCAATTGTTTCTTCATCTCACTTGTTTCTATAACAAACTTCCTGTACAACCCAATATTTGGCAATGGGGAGTTTGGAAATAGTTGGATCTTCTGCCCCACTTGTCTCTTAGGTGGTAACCCTTTAGGCTCTCGGAACACATCCTTGTATGCTTGTAAAAACTCCTCCAATTTATTTTTTTTTGTTTCTTAGTAAACTCCTCTAGGGATGCCTTGCCTCTTATTGACTCCTCTTTAGACTAAATTTCTCGTAAAAACAATAAAACATACTTCTTGCTGGAATTGATCAATTTCTTGGCTTCATTGGAACTTACCAGTGAAATTTTTTACTTGCCTTCATGCGCATTGATCATGAACGATTTTACATCCTTGATGAGTCAATACCGGTTAGCTCTCCTCATGAATATTGCATCATGCATGTACATGTATGCACTCCTAAACACAACTCCACATACATCAAGAGGAACCACATCTAGATCTACTTCATCAATAAAATCAGCACTGGTAGCAAATCTAATTTTGCACTGTGTTGTTACCTTCAGCTTTGCATCCTTATTTACCCATCCCAGTGGATATAGGTTTGGATGATCATGAACTTCCAGTGTCAACTTCTTGAACAGATCTACTGCAATGAGATTCTCCTGTGATCCTGAATAAAATAGAGCATCAACCTTTTTCTCCTTGACCTGTATCTTTATATGGAAGAGTTTGGTCATTTATTTCTCTTCTTGTCGCTAAAGGCTACTCAAATTCACCTCCTTCTTCACTAATGTACATATGATTTTCTCATCTGTGTCTGAGTTTCTTTCAACTTGGTTTCTTGAATTAGTGGTTATGAGATTCTTCTTATTACTATCTTCCTTCTTGTTCTTCGGTTTTAGCTCTAGATGCAACTTCCAACACTTCTCCTCTGTATGGCCATTAATGTTGAAGTGGTTGCAGTGGTTTCTAGGATCTTTACACTCATGTGCTATGGTTATCATCTTGTTATCTTTTCCCTCTTTTTTCTTCTTCCCCTCCTCAGAAGCTTCATGTCACTCCTTCTGCTTCGATCCACTTGATTGTGCTCTTTTCAAGCCTATGTTCTCAAGGTATTGTGCCCGTAGACAAGCCTCGTCCACTGATTTGGGCTTGAATAGTATCATTTTCTCACTAAGATCAAAATGCATACCCCTAAAATACTTGAGGAGTACATTTGGGTTCTTTGGAGAGGTACCCAGCATTATAGCCATCTTTCTGAATTTTTTGGTGTACTGCTACATGCTTTACCCTAGATTTTTCCTGAAGTAATGCCATCAGATCCACTAGTCCTCCACGTATCCAATGGGATACAACTGTGACTTAATGAGGGTCTTGAAATCCGCCCACTTAGTCACTAGAAGTTCTCCCTCCAACCTCAGGGTTTTCGTGTGGTTCTCCCACCAAGTCAGTGAATATCCCTTTAATCTTAGTCACGTGAATGAGATATTTTAGCCTTCCTCAATTTAATGGACATTGAAATAAAATTCCAATTGTTGCAACCAATGGTTCAGCTTTAGAGTGTTGATCTCATCATGGCACAGCTTGGTATAGCATTTTGCTACCATTTTGAACAAGGATTGGTTCATGACAGTCGAATTGAGTTGATATTTTCTGGGTTATTTCTTCAGTTGGTTCTCTGTGTCTTCCTGATCTCCCGATCCCCCTTCTGATTTATTCTTTGCATTCGAAACCCCATCTTCTCCAAATATCCCCATCTTATTACTTAGGGCTACCATGAGGAGGTTTACTTTTCATTTTATATCCACGACTTGTTGTTCGAGCCGCAAAAACCTCACACGATGTATGTTTACATATTCATCGGGCATGATTAGGGTATTATGATTTTCAACCCTGCTGACCTATAACCCCTACAAATATCCATAAACACCCAAAGAAACTTGCTCTGATACCAAATGATCTATAAACTTCCATGGATATTCCACTAGAGAGTTTGTCATAATGGATCTCGTAATAATATATGAAAATACTGAAATTTTACACTTTTCAATTTATTAAACTTTAAGATATGGGGATTTAACTGTAATTAGTGCATGCATGCGAAGATAAATTATCTAAAAAAGTGGAGAACGACAAAATAATCACACACACACATGAGACACAAGATATGCTCTCTTGGAAACCCTTTCGGGAGAAAACCTAGCTGGAAGGTGAGGCCACTTTGCTCTCTTTCTCTATCTGGAAATATGGTTGCAGGTACAAATAAGTAATGCATGTGGTCTGTGAGCTACTACAATGCATAGATCCTCTCTTTGTAACTACCTCCTATCTCTCCTGGCTATCTTTTCTCAGCTATGGAACAAAATTCTCCTAAAATAATGGAATGTCTCTTCCTCCTAGTGGCCTAGTTATAACACAGCCTAATAGCCTAATAGTGATTAAGTTTGACTACATTAATTCTTAAATAAAGTTACAAAATAGACTCTTCTAGATTCTTTTACATCACAAAAATGTGGCTAGCCCATTTTCCATGAATAATGGGGGCTGGTGTAGCATCCTCCTGAACTATAGGTGTGAAAACAAGAAGTCAACTTCTGAATGGTGTAACTTTTGCATACAGACTCTGATTAACACGCTTCTTAAGCCATTGGAAAAAATGTTCTTTTATGCCTCAAAAACGTTGTTTTATGCCTCAAAATGCTCCCAGAAGGTTTCAACCCCTGTTTCACCAAACTGGGTCCTACCAGTAAAAATAATCCTGTAAGTTGATTCCTCCACTTTTCCCACTCCAAATGCATCGAGGTGGATGAAACACAATATAATTATCAAATTTGTATCACAAAATGATTTGGGAGGTGCACTACAGTTGGATCGCAGGACACTTTTCCATAGATAAGATGATGGTAGTACTACAAAAGTAGTTTTATTTGCCAAATCTCCAACAAGATGTTGAAAAATATATCTAATCATGCACTGCTTGTTCCATCAACAAACCAACCATTAAGATGCAAGGATTGTATACTCCTTTTCCTACTCCTATCCAACCCTTGGAATTCATCTCCATGGATTATATGTCTGGCCTTCCTTCTACAAAGCATGGAAATGACTGTGTATTTGTGGTCATCAACATATTTTCTAAGGTGGCCATATTAGCTTCCTGCAAGAAGAGTATCACAGCAAAAGCCAATATCAAACTCTTCTTTGAAGGAGTGTGGGTACATTTCAGGATCCATAAACCATTATATTAGATCAGGATAGCAAGTTCTTAAGTGTATTTTGATCGAGCCTCGTGTCACTGTTAGATACCAAGCTCATCAAGTCGACTACATTCCACCCCCAGACTAATTTCCAAACAAAGGTCGCCAACAGGATGATAGTGCACATACTACACATGTATAACTCTAAGAATCTGCAAACATGGGATAAGAATCTTTCCTATGTACAACATAGTTATAATAGACCTCTCCATAACTCGACTAGCCATAGCCCCTTTCAAGTGGGCCTCCAATTTTAACAATTATGTCTCATTGATGTTGCACTGCCTCTTGCAACTACATAGGAAGAATATGCACATGTTCATTCTGAAGTTGATAAAGCCACCAGGTTTATTGAATGCATTCAACACATTTTCAAGAAGGTTCAAGATATCTTGGCTAAAGCCAATTCCAACTAAAAGCAACGACAAGATCATCATTAGGTGCCACATAAGTTTCAAGTTGGCGACGAAGTTTAGTTGCATTTGTAGAAAGAACGCCTTGTCAGATCGCATCAGAAGCTTTGACCCCTCTAATACAATACTTACACCATCACCAAGGCTATAAAAGACAATGATTTCAATCTCATTATCCCCCCATTCCTAAGCTTACACCCATTATTTAATGTTGATTACCTTCAGCAATACTTTCCACCATTGTTGGACATGTCATACATTGTTGACCAGCTAACACCCACTAAACTCAACCCAGACTGCATGGAACGGGCCACAATTGATTAGATCATGGACACCGATAAAAAACACTCACTAATATAAGATCCAACATATCAGGTTGTCAAAGTTGTTTAGTTCCTGCACCAAGTAAAGTGGATCACCGTGGACTAAGTTCAACATAAGTTTCCTGATCTCATGGAGACACTTAACGCAATGGTGACCATTTCTTCCTAAGGGGGGATGGCTGATATAATTGGATATTGGTGGTTACTTTCCTATTCCACTTGGGCCCCCAACAATGTTTCCTTTCAGTTTCTTTAATTCTAGCACAAATTTCTACTTTTTGTATTTTTTTGGGTCCTAAACTTCCAGAGCCGTTTTGAGGCCCTAAATGATGAATTTTTGGAAAACACACCAAACCTATAGCTCATAGAGTAGGGACTTACCGGAAAAATTCATTTTTCTCATATAGAATTTTCCAACAAGGTATTGTGCATGTTAAATGGAGATCATATGCTAAAATTACGACCCTGGGAAGTTGGTGTTCTAACTAATCCCAACTAGGCCCACAAACTTTTGGCTCTTCATCTCCTAGGGTTAGATTTTTGGATGTTTATGGTTTTCCATTTTTTATAAATAATAAAAATTATTTCTATCCTTCTTGTAACACAGTTCAAGAGGCATGTAGACATCACATCTATTCTCAAAGATAAGCTACCATCACCGGAACTAGTTTGTTCCTCTTATGTATGTAAATAGTTTTCAGTAGTTGTTATTTATTAATTGAAGTTTTCTTTTGTTGTATCTTTATGTTTGGATTTGAATTTGTATTTCATTTTCTTCCTTCATAAATCCATATCATCCAACTCTAATCCAAAAATCTACAAGGGGAAACAAATCATTGATGCAAAACCTAGCACCATTATTGCCACCATCATGCAAGGTCAAGAAAAGTGAGCCTAAATATCTGGAGGAGGGTGAGCATCTATTCCACACATAAATGTGGGTGAAGGGTGCTCCATTTTAGTTCATTGTCAATAGTGGGAGTCAAAATAACCTCATCTCAACAGAGATCGTTAAGTAGTTGGACCTGCCGATAACACCATACCCGCAACCATACACCATTGGGTGGCCCCACCAAAGGCGAGATCCCAGTACTAACTAGCAGTATCGCCTACCCTACAGCATCAAGCCTGTCACGGACAAGGAATTGTGTGATTTTTCTCCCCTTGAAGTTTGTGATGTTTTATTAGGCCAAAAATACATGTGGAAGTGGCATGTTATGTAATAGTCCATAACTTGTATTGTTGTTATTACTTTGCGTAGAAAACTCTATAGGATGTCGAAGGTAGCCATTCCTACCTCCATTTCCTTGATCTCTACTAAGAAATGCAGTAAGATCATATCCCAGACTAGAAAAATTATTTTCTTCCTAATTCAGTCTCAAAGTAAGGGGAAGATCATGGCCACTTCTATGGCATATTAATTCACCATTTTCAAAACATGTTTATACTAGAAGTAGTCATATTAATTCACTTCAAATTTTATTTGGAATCACTATAATTTAACATAAAACAAAGATTTTTTGAATAAAATACCACGAGGAGGTCTAGGTTAGCCACCATTTCTCAAGGGGTAAACGAATTCATTTTCTTTGTATATCATCTTTGAACTTGTTTTTAAGAAATGCTTGTAATTATTTTAAATATTTCTTGGACGAAGAGAGACTATAAACCTCTTTTCCTCCATCATATAATATTGTATTGCAAGCAAATGTTATGTTTTTGCAAGTCATAAGAAGAATTATGGAGTGAACTTCATGGACGAAGGACTTTTCAAAGTCAATCTTTAAAATTTCATATATGAGAATATGAAATGCAAGTATCAAAGTCAAAGTAAATTGGAATTCACCTGATGCTGAGTTCATCCAAAGAAACTCAAAACTCTTGAAGCTTGCTTTCAGTTGTTGACCAACAACACCAATAAACCTACAAGATGGATTCAGATCGAGGCAAAAGACATGAAGTTAATTATCAGAAGAACAAGTCAAGTTTTGCACCATGATAAGTCACATTCATTGCCTAAAAAGCCTTTCATAATCCATATTGTTCATGATGTTATTCATCTACCATAGCTTCACAATCATTCATGTTGAAGTCCAGATCTAATATTTATCTATCCATCTACTCCTGGATCATGACTTCAACCTAACATACTTTCATAAGCTTTCCATACTTCCCTAATCCATTATACCCCATCTCCATCTAGAAAAGAAAAAAAAGAAAAGAAAAAATAATCAAAAATAATAAAGAAGTTTGATTATGAAAATCCAAAATACTGGTGCAATACAAACTCGAATTCATATCAGAAAACCAACTTGTTTGGCCAATATGAATTCTCTTTTATGTTTTGCAATTTCATTTTGCAGAATCATCCTCCAAAATTCAAATATTTTAGGACAAGTCTGAAGATCAGCAAGGGGGGGAATTCACAATAAACCAACAAACTACGCAACTGGTTTAATGTCAAGCAGTTGTATTGCAGAAGGAACCTGAGACATCATAATTAATATTTGTTAGTAAGGGACCTGAACAAGATCAATGTCATATGTTATTGCAGAAGGGACTTGATTATTCATCTTAAAATCAACATCAAAGGGACCTGAGAAGCAGCTACAAGCATCTACAATCCAGCAAAATCATTCAGCAGAATTCATTTTGAAGTCAAAGTATCGTCATCATTAGCAAAAGGTCAAGTGTTGACAAAGGAGCTAAGGTCGTCATCAATAGAAGAAAGGCATTGACAATGAGTTATCAAGTGAAAGGAAATTATTGTAAGTTTAAAGTATTCTTAATGCCTTCGATTTTGAAAAAAAATCTAAGACTGATAAACTAGTTTAAACTTGAGTATGTAGTACCCCTATCCATGTATATAACATCCTACATTACCCTATATCCTACATCACCCTACATTATATACATTTACCTCTTACATTATTCATTCACCTTATTACATTCATTAACCTTATTATAACCTTACATTCATCATTCACTCAACCACATTCAATTGCATCTTTTACCAAACTTTTTGGCCACATCTCTCTTTTGGGCCAAAAAAAATTTGCCTCATGGAAAATTGCCTACAAAACAAGAAGGATTAGTCTCATATGCCTATAAAACAAGAACAAAGAGAGTTAGTATCATGAAAGAAAATGATGTATGGTTCAATGATGAATTTTTACTCTATTCTAAGAGGTCATTTCAAAGGGCTACCCTAAAGAGTAAAAATGTTAAGAAATGCATCATAGAAAGGGAAAAACACTCACCTTAAAGGGCAAAGAGGAGAAATCAATCATGATAAAAAGGATTTTGAAAAAAAATGGAAGTAATTACTAAATGGAATGCAAAGCAAAGTGTAAGGATCAAATTAATTACTAAATGAAATGCAATGTAAGGTGCATGAAATGAAAGGTGTATGCAATGCAAGGTGCATGAATGAAACTAAAATCCATAAAAAGCAATGGTGAAATATGCAATGGTGGCACATAAACATAAAATAGATTTTTTTTTTAACTTTGAAATGGCATATGTATAAGCCAAATCAAAATTGGCCCATAAAATCGATTTTAAAAATCGATGAGTGATGAATGGTCATACAAAACAACAAAATGGAGAAGGAACAGGTGTGCCACGATGGAAAATCAATTTTAAAGTCAATAAATGATGCAAAGGAATGGCTATAGAAAACGACAAAAAGGAGAAGAGACAGGTGTGCCACAGTGGAGGAGAATTCAAAATGTTGCCTGGTAAAAAACCTATGCAACAACTTTCATGCAAACACATAGATACAGAGCCAAAACTTTCACGCTGGAAAGGGGAGAAATTCAATCTACACATAGAGGCAACTTATCAATGCCTTCATGCAGAGAATTTGACAGAGAAATCACACCATAGTTCAGGTAGATAATGCAACCCTCTAAAATGGAAAACAGAGGATAGAGAATGTGTAGATTTATGCTAAAAATCTTGACAAAGAGCAGAAAAAACTTTGTGTTCTATTAATGAAAACCCCGCCAAATTTAACATGGAAATCTCCACTTAAAATCTTGAGAATTTCGCAGTAGAGTTTGAATAGGAATGAGATCCGGATTAAAACATTTTTAGTGATCCATAAATGGCTGTTAGTGTAGGTGACAAACTCCAGATCACATTTACATTTGTATTTGACAAACGTGGTGGCAAGTCCAAGTTCTCAACTGCGCAGTGGTACTAGAAGACTGTATGGAAGCTACAGGTGTGTAAAATGCATGGTGACCGTTTTTGTATGATGGTTTTCCTTCCTAGAATCGAAGATATCTCATAATTATTTATTATTTATTAGATAGGTGTCTCATTGCATCATATCCTTGTTATTTAACATGCTCACAATCTATCAATATCCTCATTTAAATATGCTTAATCTATGAATGACTAAAATATTAGGTTTCTTTAAAATTAAATTAAAAACTTTATAAATTAACCAAGAAAAATATGTGATGACAAAAAACAAACATAAAAATAGAAAATTAAAGAAATATTTCTTACACACATCTTCCCTTACTTAAGTGTCTCTTTCCGTATTTTAAATATATAAACATCAATCATAATTGCAACATAATCATTATGACTTTTACATGAAGTGAATTGCATATATAAGTCCATTACACCAAGACTAAAGGCTTGCAAATTCAACTAGAATGGAGGAATTTTCAAATAGCATCAAAGATTAAAAGCAATAATATAATCAAACTTTACATAAAAAAATTAAAAAGTAATCAGACCAAGGTAATATAAGTCAAAATCACACTTTGTTCTCATGATAATAAGAAAACAAATAACGCCCGATCGGGCTGGATGAGCTGGCAAGGAGGGATATCATGAAACGGCGGCGCATGAAACAGGCTGCAGCAGACGAAGATCACGGCATCATTTCCACTGGCAAGTGGAGCGGCCGGCAGAGTAGTGGAGAAGGTCAGCTGACAGTTGGAAGGGACGGAAGGAGGGTTAAGGTTTCAGTTCATAATGCCGCAGGCCTCGGGCTTACCCACCGGCATAAAACAGTAAATGAGATCGGCATACAGAGGAGTTTTGAGAGCGAACGGTGGCAACGAGAACAGCGCCGAGAGGAGAGTATTCTACCCCAAGCCTGGAGTTCAAGACGACGTTGCAGCCCGAACAGATTCCGGAGGGAAGCGGGCGGAGATTATTACAGTGGGCGAAGGAAGATGGAGGCGAAAGGAAGCGGGAGTGTGAGAAGATGGATGCGTAGCAGTGGCCATGAAGAACAGAACAAGGTCGAAGCAGACAGGAAAGGAAAACGAAAGGTTGAGGACGAAGTGCAGCCGAAAATTCAAGTGTTTGAGATATCAGAAGGGGAGAGCAAGGAGCCGGAGCATGACCAGGAGAATGCTGCGTGGAAAGGTCGGTGGAACTGTCACCCAGTAGCTGAAATCGACGAAGCAGGAGACATCCCAGCTCAGTCTGCAGGTAGAGGTAGGGGAGGCTCCCAAGGAAGGAAGGGGCGCAGAGGCAGAGGCGGTCTTCGAAGGAAAGACCTGGCGGAAGGGAGAAGTCGAAGGGGGCGTCAATGCAGCCCCAGCCCAAAGGAGGAGGCAGAGCATGCTGTGGGCGATGAGATGCGGCGGACAAGGCAAACAATTGGCAACAGAGTCAGAATAGCTGAGAAGGAGTATAGGGAGAAGTCCAATCCCAAGATCAGGAGAATTATGGAACACTGGGAAGAAGAAGCCATCCAGGCCCAATCTGAAGAAGAGATGGAGGATTGGATTACTCTCATGCCTAACCCTGGTCATGCCAGAGGCAGAATGACCCTTTACAAGCAGTCTCTTCACTTGTACTGGGTCATGAAAAGGCTCATGGCAAAAGCCTTGGAACAGGTAGCCATGGAAATGGCTGAGATGGCCCAGAGCATCCCAAATTTGAAAAAAGAATTAAAGAACATAGTCATAACCCTGCTTATGCAAGATAAAAGACTGGAGGACCTGCAACAACAGCTGGAGGCAAGCGGAGTGCTGGTGAAGAAGGAGAAAGCTCAACAAGCTGATCCAGAAAAACAATGAACAAATGCATGTTCTGTTTTGGATATAGGATCTGTTTCTTTTTGCTTTACTTTAGGCATGCAAAACTTTGATGATTTTATAAATAGGAAGCAGTATATAGCTAGTAATAGGGGGATAGACAAAGGGTATAAAGTAAGGAAAGAACAGTTTAAAACATTCTATTTTTGGGCTGCTGTAAAGAATTATCGGTGGTCAAAAAACCCGGTTTCCCTTCGGGGCGGGGTGAGACCACCCTGACTATGTAATGTTTCTTTTGTGTGAATAGAAAACGGAACCACCCAGCTTACAAAAAAAATAAGAAAACAAATAGCACAAGGAGCTGGTTCAAATAGTCATCTTCAATATTGATGGGAATTTGGCTAGTTCCATGTCAATAGATGCTTGGTTCAAATCCCTCTAAGTGAGGTAAACTAGCAATTCCACCACCACATGTTGCAAAGGAAATGTCATAAGGCAATAGTAAAAATGTTATGCAATTATGTTTCTTTACGGGTTTTATGCAATTATGTTTCTTTACAAGCGTTCCTTTTTCATCATATGTTGAAAGTGAAGTAATGAGAGAGATGTTAGTGCTAATTCAAACCAAATTTCTTTAATCTCTCCATTCAATGCCATTTCCCAGAGCTTTGAACACATGAGTTTCAATCATTGAAATGAGGACTATGGAACCAAATTGCTTACCTGGTGGGGGTTGTAACAACACCCCACTTTTACCATTTGGCATTATTCCTCAAGCTCTCGCTTTTTTTGCTTACATCTGAAAAAAGGCAATGAGGCAATGGGATATTTCCCCATCTGGATTTCATTCTGATCACCCTCACTCACCACCTGCAAAGCTTGTTGGAAACAATCTTGCCTGGTTATTTGTTTCCTCTCTTAGCATTGAACAAACTCAGCCCCTGGAGAAATTTGAAAATCATGAGATATTCTTGAAATATTATTATAACTTTTTCATTGCTTATCCTCTGGTAATTCATTCTAACAATCAAAGTTCTCAAACTCTTTTGAAACTTGTTTCATGAATTTTTTTGAAGTTCGCAAGCATTTTTTCTAGCATTCATAAAGAAGGCAACATCCAATTAGATTAATTTAATGAGCGATACGTTATCTATGCATGTCTCTTTAGGAATTCAATTAAACGGCCTGCATATATGCCTATTCTCAAAATGGTGTTAAACCCTTCGACCATAAATAATTGGGATTAGCTAATAGTTAAAATAGAATTGGGTACCTAAAAACATCATATCTATTCAATGAAATTGTGCAAGTGATTATAATTTATCTAGGAATGTAACCATATACCTGAAAGAGGTATAAACATGTTCTACTTGTCATTGATCTCAAATAACCCTAAAACAACGCATAACTCAACCTACCTCAAGGAAAGCTCAATCTAGAACATGCCCATGATAACCTCAATGACCTATTAAGAGCTTCAATTCCCTCGTTGAAGAATTTATTTTCATGCCAAGTATGAGAAAACCATGCTTCAATGCAGGCAATACCTACAATAGTTGCATGAAATGAATTACAATGAGGTTTTTATGGGTAATAGAGACGTTAGAGTTTCAATCCAGTAGAACTAAAAGATGACCAAATGAACCACAATGCATGCATTGGCAAAGTTAATAAGGCAGTAAGGCTCATAGAATCCAAATCATGTCAATAAGTTTCCAAGTGCATTTCCCCAAAAGTTGCATAACCCAAAAAATCACATAGCATATAGAAGATAGTTGTTACGCTTAGTGACAAAAAAATTGCTTTTTCATAGTCAGGTTCCTCTAGGGGTGTTGAATTAAGAGTATCCTGCATAGTTGTAAATTAGAGGAAACCTCATAATTATCCTTGTAGTTTCTAGTTGTCCAAAAGATTCAAATATAGAAATGAACAAAAACTATTGAGCTATACCTAAATTTCAAGGACAATGGAAATATATGGAAGTGTCAACAAGATCTTGAAGCATCCTCCAAACTTATTTGGTTTGAGTAACAGAGATGCTAGTGCTCATTCTCCTACATTTAAAAATAGAGTTGGTCAAATGGGGGTTGTATTGAAATTTATAGTAGGTCAGATATATTATTTTATTAATGCGCAAATAAATAGTTCAACTCTAATCATGTATGCATGATTATAACTATAAAATTATTATTTTTTTAAAATATATATAATAACTATTTACAAATTAAATATTAATATTAAACAGTGATAATGCTTGTGTGCTTAACCACACTTATCACTTATCACACGGTTAGATAGTTTTTAGTTTTTTTTGGGGGTACATTCATATAAAAGGATATCGAAAATTAAACAAATTTGCGTTTCTTACATATTTAAAAATCATGTTTTATTTTACAAAA
>APFE031003678.1:83777-97037 GCA_000404065.3 Pinus taeda | reverse complement strand
AAATAAGCTTAGTGTAATAATCCGTTTTAATTTATGTGGTAATTTGAAATAAACATTTTTACTCCATTGTGTATTTTGGTTTATTTAAAATGCGCGAAAATTTAATATTTCTAAAATGACATAAAAATTATATATAAATTATGGACTTATCATTTCAATAATTCCATTAAATTTCAATTCAATCTCTTTTAAATGGGTAAAACAATTGACCAGTAATATAAACAAAATCAAACACTTATAATAATTAAAATATTATTAAAAATTGATTTTCATAAAAACATTTTCGATTACACCAAATATGTAATAAATGCAGATGCGTTAAAAATAAAAGTTTTACTACTTCGTAAAAAACCATGAAAAAATCTGATGGAATAATATGTAACCGGTCGCAATCGATGACTGATGGCCGGCCGAAAATTCGTCTTTAACCGGTGAATATTCGATAAATTACCTCTTCGCCCGTTAAATGTTATATCAGGGTTTGTTTGACTTCTTGCAGTTTCATATCTTGTTCTTTCGATTTGTAAGAGTTGTCAGCATCTTTAATAACGCCGCAGGGCGAATCTGAGCTTTGATGATATATATAATTTAGTTCGTGCCACACTTTTACAAATGATAAATCAGAAAGATAGGTACACATTTCTTAAAAATCACGACTAAAATCAGAGAATTGGACTATATTGTATTTTTATATTTTAAGGGCAACCACATCCAAGAAAACACAAGAAATACACATATGATCTGAGGTCTTCCCACTAAATTTAAATAATACAATTTTTATAAATTTAAAACATACCAAATCTATAATTCTTACCATTCCAACTGAACCTATGATCTGGTATCTGTGCCTTGTCCTGCAACATTCTTACAATTCCAACTGAACCTATGATCCGTTATCTGTGCCTTGTCCTGCAACATTCTTACAATTCCAACTGAACCTATGATCCGTTATCTGTGCCTTGTCCAATTGCAACGTCCAGCCACTTGTTGGACCACGTGCTTCACCATCTCTCCTTCATACCTGAAATCAGCAGAAACAGAAACTAACAAAAAATTCAGAGCAGCCAAGATTGAGTTACCAATAAAACGTATTTATAAAAACTAAAAATCTAAAACAGAGACAGAAACCGATCAATCGGTAAGAGCATGGAAAACTGAATTACCCACCCATTGAAATCCTCTCGAAGCGACCATCCCAAGAGGCGACAGATTTCTAAGAGAGCAGCGTTCCATCCTTCGAGTTCCTTCGCGTTGTATATACCACTCGTCTCATGCGCGTGGAATGCTTGGCAGTAGGGACTGCCAGAATGCACTGGGTACCGAACCTGCCGAGGTAACATTGTAAAACAAAGGTATCACAATGACTGGCCTCTATAGCACTACTCACTGTGCAATTAGCGAGGCTTCTCTCATGCACCAGGGCGATTGTGCGTAGTTACTCGAAAAAATAGGCACACCTCAATAGTCTCATGTATGCTTGAAGCGATGTCTTCCCCTTTGTGCAGGTCGTGCGTGTCAAGGAAAGCACAGAGGCCTGCACTGGTCAGAGCGTTATATAGATGGTTCACAAACCCTCTTCAGACATCAGGGCCTCTGAAACTTAACAGAGTCTTGGTACCTGCAGGCATTCCTGATGTCTGATCCTTACATCCCTGATGCTCGATCCTTACAAGATGATCCGACCCACAAAACGTTCTATGAAAACCAAAAAAATATTAGTACACTCAATCGAAGGTGCCACAAACCCACAAAACGTTCTGTGAAAACCAAAAAAAATATATTAGTACACTCAATCGAAGGTGCCACAAACCCACAAAACGTTCTGTGAAAACCAAAAAAAATAGTACAGTCCTGAGTCTACCACTAATGCGTAACTACCAAAACCTGATCGAATAGTTGAACATTGTTTAGTCATCTAACACTTGATTTAATGGTTCATAGAGAAGATTCTTAAGACCAAAGGGAAGTTCATTTCAGAGGGAATGCCTTATAGTGTAACTAGTCTATGTCATGTTTATTAAGATGTTATTCATGAATGTGGGAAGCATCTCTTAGGTTTCCTTAAAAGGTTTTCCTCACGGACAAAGAAAGACAAAGAGAAAGCAAACCCATAAAATTATAAATATCACCTTGATATAGTAAACCTAAAAAACAAGCATTTGAAATCTAACCCAAGAGTGTGCTACCAAAGAGTTCACAAAGTGTACAAAATATAATTCCTTATATATTAAAGCAACAATAAAATTAACCTCTAAAACAACAACTAATACAAAAACAAAACAACATGTCATTTTCCCATAAATGCCATGAATGACAATGTTGTGGAAATGACATGTTGTGGTCACCTAGAAGAAAATTACCATGGCCTATTATAGCTTGGCTAAAAGGGTGGATATCTCTTTTTGAGACATCTAAATTCTAGGTTGAGTTGTGAATTTTAGATATATGTGGGTTGCAAATTATTGCTTGTGAAAATTTCATCTATCAGAAATTATTTTTCTAATAATTAATTTATTTAATAATTTATTTTCAGTTTGTTACTATAAATACCAAATAATTCACACTATGCTTTTCACAAATAAATATTGCGGAGCAAAAATAGTGCCGGAAACTGAGGAAATATAACACACACACACACAAATTTTACACAGTTATTTTTTTGACAAATGTCCCCAGAAAACCCAACTTGGGAAAACCTATGTAGTAGATGAGGGTTTTATTATTATGCAACAATGAAATATGAGTATAATCTATGGATGCCCAATTGGCAATCCAAATAGTAAGAAAATATGGCCAGAAATATTTAAGGGAATTACCCTTCTTCCATAGGCAACCTCGACATAAATTCCATTCAGAAACTCATCCTCCTAGATCCTCTGCGTAGTGCTTACGCAGGCCCTATGACGTCTAGCCTTTGAACTGCCTCTTATGAAGTTGTTTTGCTTGTTTCTGCTGAGGAAGTTGATTCTACAAGCCTCTGGAAGACTTTCACAACCTCTAGAAGCGGAATCGATTTTTCCTCCAGCGAAATCGAATTGTTCTTTTGAATTAATTGTGTAACCCTCTATGCTACCTCACTAGGAATAATTCGACCTTTTGTTGCTGTCTCTTCGGATCTGGAAAACTTCCTCTAGATCACTTTATCTACCCCTCATTGTCTCTACTTCAATCTCTGGCTCTCTAGCAATTGTTGTTGCTCTTTAGAAATTGATCTGCCAAGAAATCAAATTGCTCAATTGTATTCTCCATCATCACATCGATCCCTTCTTATATCTTATTGTTGGGACTCCAAGGACTAAGATTAAATCTTAATTGATGGCTCAGATCATTTATGGATCGATCTGTGTGATTCTAGAGAATTCTCACCTTGAATTAATTAATTTTGATTAACTAACCAGTTTTCCTAAGTTTAGACTTAGGTAACATTAAAAAAATAGGTTAATAATCTAATTAAGTCATCTCTAGGTGGAATTTCCAAAAACGATTTCTCGGTTTTGGAGTTCTCATGCATTCTAGCCTCTCCACCAAAATTTGTGGCTAGAACACATCTAATGCTCTAGAAACTAACATTTCTTATATCAAGGAGGTTGTTTAAGTTCTATATACTCCATTTTTTTGTCTACAAACAAAAAAAAACACTCAATCGACATTCCCCTCACATCTTAATAAGTCATTTTTCACAAAATAACATCAAAATATGTGATTATAAAGCTACTTCACTTTGCCCACAGAAACAGCGCAATTGGCGGTTGCTATGTTATGAAGTATTGTGTAAACCATGAGATATGAGGTTCAAATCCCCATAAGTCAAATAAACAAAAAAAACAACCACTTCACTTTAAATAATGTAAACAAGAAATTTTCATAAAGAAAACATTTTAAACAAACAACTTTAACATTAACATTTATCACATAGATCAACAAAACCTTTTGAATAAACATCGCATCACTCTTAATATAAACATTTTAATATCGTACTAATTCACTTACGAAAAAGAAAAAGCAAAAGCACAATTAGTCAATGCACCTAAAATCTCAATTGTGTCAAAAACAAGAAAATAAATTAATGATAATACATCAAACAAACCACAATCATGAATGCACCTAAAATCTCAAAAAAATGTCAACAACAATAGATAAAGTAGTAATAATTCTTCAAACAAATGTACACTAAATTATTTTAATAAAATAAACATTTTACATTTTTTACCTTTCTTGTTTTGGTTTTGTTAAAATTCAACCAAACAATCGCCAAAACAATCGCCAAAATTACAATATTTAATGGATGCAATTGTTGTGTTTAATATAGAAATGGATTCAATGTCGTTGAATACCCACATTACAATCAATTGTGCAATATCAAACTCTATTACCAATAATTCCATCCATTCAAATGAATTTAATGGATTTTAGGTAAAAATGTCAATTTTCCTTTTCATTATTTTGAGTGATTAGAAAATAATCAATTCATGACATGTTTAAACTATAACAAAAATAATAATCAAAATTTAAACAACAACTAATCAGTATACCTAAAATATCAAATAACATGAAAAACATTAAATAAATCAATAATAACATGGGAAGCAAATCAAATGTCATATTCATGATTTTGATGTGGAAAGACTCATTTTCTTTCCTTTCTACACCCTCATTCACTCATGGTTTCTCCCTCAATGGAAGGTATTAGCCTTCCTTCTAATTCTAACCTAGATCTATTTGGTTCCAAGCCTTGTTGCTTCTCATGGAAAATTGGAGACAAATCCTTCTTGTTTTGTAAAAAAAATAAATCAAATGAGCTCCCTCATATTACCCTCGTGCCGAAATCTTT
Source organism: Pinus taeda (assembly GCA_000404065.3). Taxonomy (NCBI): domain Eukaryota; kingdom Viridiplantae; phylum Streptophyta; class Pinopsida; order Pinales; family Pinaceae; genus Pinus; species Pinus taeda. Next base: position 92,206 of record APFE031003678.1, on the reverse strand, counting down.
CCCAATGGCCCTAACCTTGGCTAGTAAAGGATCGATAGGGAAATGTACAAGATTGTGGCCCTATAGATAAGGAAAAGTTGGAAACCCTTGGTTAATGGGAAGATTTTTTTCTAGTTTTTGGACATGGGTATTCTACTTTTCTCTTCCAGCACAAGGATGACAAAGACTTGATTTTCCAAGCAGCCCATACTTTTACAGAACTCAAGGTATGTATCTGGATAGATGGACTTTGGACTTCAATATGGAAAATGATTTTGCTTCTACTTTTCTGGTATGGGTTAAGCTTCCCCATATTTCCTGAGATAGCTAGAATAATATCACTCTAAAGTCCATTGGAAATGCTCTTGGAAAATTTATTAATTATGCAGAACCCAAAGATCATATCTTCTATTGTGTTAGAACTCGTGTAGAAGAGGATTTAGAGAAGGGCCTCCCAAAGGCCATTCTGCTAACCCTAGGAGAATGGAAGCATGTTCAATATTTGGACTATGAATAATTTCCCTTTAAATGCAAAAGTTGCCTTAAATACAAACATTTTGTAAAATTGTGCCTTAAGATAGTCACCCTAGAACTAGGGAAGAAGCAAAACCCATAACAACGGTAATTAGTTAAGAGTTGCTAAGGAGGAAATAAACATGTCGGGCAACCTCAAACTTCCCCTCCAACCTCAACCTCGAGGGGTCCTTCTCCTCCCTCTCCATTGATCACATATCAAGCTACATTTGTAGAAGACACAGTAAACCCAATTTGAAATGAAGAACCACACAAAGAGAGGACAATGGATCCTTTTTCCAATAGTGGTACCCACTCCACTGAATCAAAGAAAGGATATAATAAGCATATTCGAAGCCATCCAAGCAATAAATTTGACATTTTAATGTGACAAGGAGAAGATCTTGAAGCAAAAGAAATTTCTGAAATTCCATAATGGGTTTTTGGCACTTGAGAATGCAATCCCTATTGATCATCCTCTATCCCCCAAAATAACTCCAACTTTGTTGTTCATGCATTCTTTATGTGTCTGTGTCTCTTCTAGCTCAATCCCAAAAGTTGAAAGTAGTTGGAGTCTCACCCCCTAAGCATAAGGGATTTCATTATTCTAGAGAAAGAAGGGAGTAGTGTGTAGAGTAGGAAAAAAATTTAGGGAAGCAATGCACATTATAAAGTTATGAAATGGGAATGAGATCTAGAACTTAGGGTAGTAGCCATCCGCAACAAGGGGGTTCACTTTAATCTAGTTATAATTAATGAAGACCACTTGTTGGAGCTGTAGGGGCTTAGGAACAAAAAAGATGGAAGAATCAACCAAAAATCTAATCAGGAAAGAATTACCCCAAATCCTACTTCTCTAGGAGAACAAAATGGGGGTCAATGATGCCCTTAAATCAATTAAAACCATTTGGAAAGGGAGTGCAGGAAAAGTAGTCAACTCAAGAGGAGCTTTAAGAGGGTTAGGCACCATCTAGAACACCTCCAAACTGACTCTCACAGATAGTATTCAAACACAACATTGGTTGTTAACTTGTGTCAAGTATCTCCAATTTGTTTAGCTCTTTTACATAATCAATGTTTACATGCCAATAAACTTCAAGGATAAAAAGAGATTTTAGGAATCTCTAGTAATATTACAGGAAGTAGAAGTGCACCGAAGGAGTATCATAGTATATTTTACCACCATGTTAAGTTAAAATGAAAAAGGGAGGAAATATTTTCAAGGATCCATTCAAAGAACGCCAAGAGGATCTCATATCCTTCACTTGGTCAAATGAGAGATAAGGTCATAGTCATGTTATAGCTTGACTACACCACTTTCTTATTCGTTGCTCCTTTTTTTATGATCTGGTAATGGTTTCTTCAAGGATAATGCCTTGGCCAACATCATTTCCTAACCCATTAGTTTGAAAAGCAAGAACTTCCAGATTTTGGATCAATTATCTTTAGATTCAACCCATTTTCTTTAGGATTCAAAAGCCATGGTTGTCCTCCTTAAAGCATGGCATACATGGATATTTGGCTCTCCCACTTACATATGTGAAGAAAATATCAAGATGGCCAAGTATGCACTCGAGAGTTGGGAAAACCATTCATTTACTCTCCACATCAAGAATCTCAACGGTTCAAGTAGAGACTGAAGCAAATTTAGTGACAACTAGAGAAAGAACTGGTCATAGAGCAAATAATAAAAAGGGAAAATTAAGTTTTTTATGATTATAACAAGGAAATTCAGAGAGAAGAAACAACTTGACTATTGAAATATAGAAACTTGTGGTTGATAGTAGGGGATAAAAACACCTCATTATTCTGTAAACAAGTTTGAGCTAAGTAATGGAAAAATAATGTCAAATCCATAGACGACATAAATGGCAGAGAAATCTCTAACATTGATGACATCAAAGTATAAACATGTACATATTTTCTAAATTTATATAAGCACCAAGATGAAGTAGATGATGCTAAGATAGAATAAATGCATGAAAAAATCCTAGAACTTATTAATCAAGATGATAATCAATAGTTAGATTGAGAAATAAGGGAAGAAGAGGCGGTTGCATCCATTTGGGACTTTGACCGAAATAAATCTTTGGGCCTGAACAAATTTTTTATCATTTTTAATTGCAATTATTGGCATTTGATCAAGTTAAACTTGATTCTAATGATAAGGTATGTCCATAAATCCTTTAGAATGAGTGGTGACACAAATTCCACTTTCTGGCCCTCATTCATAAGGAATATATTCCATTTTCTTTCTCGATATTCATACCAATCTCTCTTTGTAATGTCTCTTATAATATTATTTCTAAAATCATCACCACAAGGCTTAAAACTCCCCTCCCCAAAATTCTATTAGACAATCAAGGGTGTTTCATGTCAAATCGCCAAATTGTTCACAATATTTTATTTTAAGAAGCCATTCACTTCAATAAATCTAAGAGAGAAAAAGGTATGGTCATAAAGATGGATATGTCTAATGCCTTTGAGAAAGTTAGTCATTTATTTCTATTTGAAGTTCTAAGGAAATTAGGTTTTAATCCTCTCGTTGTTAAGTGAATTATTGTGCGTATTAGTCAACCATGGATATATCCATTAATGAATGAAATAGCTACATCCTTTTTCCTCATTGAAAGGAGGTCGTGCCAAGGCTATCGACTATCTCCTCTCCTATATATCATTAAGGTTGAATCATTAGGAAAGAATTTGGATTCTGAAAGGAAACATGAAATCTTCCAAGCATTAAGATCATCAAGGGTGCCAAAAGTAAACCATTTTCAATTTGTAGATGGCACACTTCTTCTTGGAGGAACCTTAGTTGTAATGGCCATGAGATTTACATTAATTCTAGAACCTTTTATGGAAGTCTATGAGGACAAATAAATAATCACAAGTCCCATATTAATGGATGGAATACAACAATTAAGTCTTAAGGGGAATGACCAACGTTCTCTCCTTCTCTTAAAAAAATGAATGGGCTGCTTTTCTCTATTTATGCATGCCTGTCAGTCTGCATTATTTTCCCTCTTCACAGTGGCAACATGTCATCTATAAAATCAAAGGAAAACTCTCTATTTAAGGGGTGTACTTGCTAAACCCAACAAGTAGAGTGGTGTTGAGTAAATTTGTCTTATCAGTTCTTACCATCTTTTGATTTTCAACTCTTATAGCTTCCATTAGGTATCAAGAATTAAATGAATAAATAATTTCATAAAATTTTATTTGAAGGGGGAAAGTAGCAAAACAAATTTCATTTGATGAGTTGGGGATGGTTACTACTCTAATCTCCCATGCAAGTTTAAGGATAAGAGAACTTCATCGAGTTAATCTAACAAAGGGGGAATTTTTTTATGAAGGCTTATTACAGGTTCTTCCGGATGGTGGAAAAAGTGCTTCACAAAAAAATACTTCTTGGGGCCTTGGAAATGTTGCCTTAATTCTCTTTTGCTAGATTTAGATGGATCCCCAATATAGAAGATTCTCAAAGTTACTCATAAGACTAGAGTGTCCAATCTTAGATGGATCCTAGGCAATGAGAAACACATCAATATTTGGTCAAATAGCATTTTGGGGAGCACCCCATTGGAAGTTCATTCGTCTTTGTTTCATCTCGAAAGTTTCCTAAATCAAAAGGGTGTTTCCACAACATATGATATCAACTCCATATGGGTCATGGAAAGGTTGGAATTTTGGTACCCTTCCTTCTAACTTGGCTTCACTATGTCCTTCACTGCATAATTCTCTCTTAGGATGTGCCCCTATTTTTCTCTAAGGCATGGATCAATGAGCATGGGGGAAATCCCTTTTTTTGGTGAAACAAGGATATGAATATCAAATTTATCAATTTTATCTTCCTCCAAAAATCCCAATCTAGCATAAAATATGGAATGCAATTACTTTTCCTGAAATAAACGTTTTTTGTTGGAAACTGGCCTTAGGGAATATCTTAATAATAAACAACCTTTGTTAAAGAGGCATTCAAGGACCTTCACGATATGAGTTGTCGCTTCAACCTTCCCAAATAACGAGACATCTCTTCCTAAAGTGTGAATACACCAAGAAAGTCTAGGTATGTACTCTGAACAACATAGCCCATCATGTTAATCTTCCTATAAGCTGGAAAGACCATTTTGAGAATTTGCTCCAACATTACATACACACTTTTGTAAACAAACCAAGATTTAAAAGAATATGGATGGAAATCCCTAAATTTTTCTCATGGAAGATATGGCTAGGAAGAAATAATGACATCTTTAAAGGACATGTCCCACTCCCAAGCACAATAGCTTTGCGAGCACTTAGACTTTTAGTTTAATACTCCTCTCACTACTTCTCATCTTCAAATGAAAATCAAGATTTGGATGAAGGTGAATAGAGTTGGCAGTTAAATATTTTCAAGGAGTACATTTATTACACCCAAGTCACCTTCCTAATGTTATCAAACCAAACTAGTAACTTTAGATGAACCAAGATGAATTTTAGAGCTAGTGGAAGAATAAAGGCTTATGTTATTTTTTTCAATGGAGTGGCAAAAAGAAATTTAAGGGAGGCAGATGCAAAAGGTAGGGGGTTTCATTTTGTCCCGAGGGAATGCTTGAATTGAAATTTTCTTGGAAATTCTGAATAACATCCAATAACACGGCAAAATCTTATGCCTTTCTCCAAGGGATCAATTTAATCCAATTCCTACAACCTCATTCCTTAATAGTGATCAAAGATTCCCATATTATCATTAATCTTATGATCAAAGGATCCTCCTCTGAAGATTTGCATCTAAGTGCCATTGCGAAGAAAATTAAATCAGTTTGTGAGAGGTGTGGTACATTTGAATGATTCCATGTTAGGAGGGAAAACAATTCTATGGCTGATGAATTTCTAAACCAAGTAGTTTCTCTTAAAAAATTAGGCATTGTATTAATTAATGGGGAGGAACATGAGTAACCAATTCCCTAAACATATCATTAAAATCCACAACTCAAGAACCATAAGAATGCAATCAAGCCACGCGTCATAAAACTTCACCATGTAGCACAAAGGATTTATTCACAACATCCCCCCCCCCCCCCCCCCCCCCCCCTCCCCCCCAAACTTAAATTCATGATTATAAGGCATCCCACTCGACTTAATGAATGTGTCTTTCAGATCACGTGCATTACTTGTGGGAAAAATTGGCTTCCAACTATGGTACTATTTTCATTTGCATGGTGGAGGTTCTATTTATATTGGTTTAGAATGAATTTGGCTATCATTCCCTAACTACCTCTCTCTAGTTTTTTGTCTTTAAAAATTCAACTTCTCTCTCGTCTCAAGTCGCAATTTTGCTTGGGTTAGATAGGCCATGGTATGTCCATTCTCTGGGATCACTCTAATAATGTGTTATTATGTCATCAACTTAGAGAGTTTGTGGGAGGGGACTTATATATTATTATCGACTATAGAGAGTTATATGCCACTCAACTTTCTCTACAAAAACATGAACAATCACTAGTGGACCTTCACATTTCGACGTAGAAGGATGTGTGAAGAATCTATTCTTTAGAATAGAGTGTCGACCCAAACCACGATATAATCATGGGTACGTTATTCCAATTGAAAAAGTGGATGGGTAGAATGGGCAATTCGCTCTAGGAATTGAAGATGCAGCTTTGACGAGGTGGCCCTGGTAAGCATTCAACTTTAGTTTGCAAATTTATGCACGATTCTCTCAAATATGTATAGTTCTTAGCCCATTGCTCCAGGTAACTCTTTGCTGAAAAATAAAGACTCGATCAATAATGCAAAAAAAAAAAGATGCTCTGTCTACTTCCTAATGTTTTCAAATGTAATGTTTTGTAGTTCTATTTTTGAATACTTTTTTCATAAACTACAAATTGCAATTGTTTTTGAACTTTGTAAATAAACTCCAACATATAATAAGTTATTTTATTTTGGATATAAAAAATATGATAAACAAAAATCTAAACTTGATGATTGGTAAATATTTTTGTGCCAAGAGGCGCTCTATAGCTAGTATGGGGGTAGATCTCAAGTAAGCACATAAACATGTAAACACGTAAACATGTAATGTTTAACATTTAAATCAAATGTCGCCCTTATTTAAAAATCACTATAATTATTAATTATGTATAACCCAATTAAAATTAAATGTAAGAGAAGGAGAGAGGAGGGATATGTATAGAGTTGGAGAGAGAGAGTGGACAGAAGGAGAGAAGGATTGAGGAGTGGAGAGAGGAGGGAAGAGAGGATGGAGTTGGGGGGAGGGGGCGCGACACGGGAGAGAGAGAGGTAAGAAGAAAAGAAATAAAGAGGAAAGGAGGAGAGAGAGGGAGGAGGAAACAAAGGAAAGAGAGATAGAACGGGGGAGAGAGAGAGGAGGAGGAGGAGGAGGGGGGAGGGATAGATAGATATATTGGAGAAAGAGAGTGTATGTTTTGGTGGTGATATAGATAAACAAAGGGAGATAGAGATATATATGGAAGGTGAAGAGAGGGAAGAAGAGAGAGATGGAGAGAGGGAGGGAGGGACATAGAGATTGATAGATATGGAGTGAGAGAGTGTGTGTGTTTGGGGGGGTGAGATAGAGAGACAAAGAAAGAGAGATGGACGGAGATATAGATATAGATGGAGGGGGGAAGAGGGAAGAATATTTCTTGCACTAGATGCATTGATTTCAGTGTAGATGGTGATTTCTAATCCTATTTGATTGCTTGTACTAGATGCATTGATGTTAGTGTAGATGTTGATTTCTACTAATATTTGATTGCTTGCACTAGATGCATTGATTTCAATGTAGATGATTTCTAATCCTATTTGATTGCTTGCACTAAATGCATTGATTTCAGTGTAGATGGTGATTTCTAATCCTATTTGATGTGCACTAAATGCATTGATTTCAATGTAGATGTTGATTTCTAATAATATTTGATTGCTTGCACTAGATGCATTGATTTCAATGTAGATGATTTCTAATCATATTTGATTGTTTGCATTGAATGCATTGATTTCAATGTAGATGGTGGTTTCTAATCCTATTTGCTTACTTGCACTAGATGCATTGATTTGATTGTAGATGTTGATTTCTAATCCTATTTGATTGCTTGCATTAGATGCATTGATTTCAGTGTAAATGTTGTTTTCTAATTTTATTTGATTGCTTGCATTAGATGCATTAATTTCAATGTAGATGTTGATTTTTTATTTGATGCAATTAAATGTATGATGGTATATTAATTTTAAAGTGATTGGATTAACATTGTGCATTGATTTCAGTGTAAGCACAAAAAATATTGGCAATGTACATTGATTTTTTTGTTATAGTAATTCAACCTATTAATATTGGAAAGCAAGAGAGATAAGATACGATGTTTACTACAACAACTTGAGCTGAAGATTTAAATGGTTTACGGTTTCAACAATCCTTTTCATATAATAGATATGAAAAGATAACAAAAGTAACAAGGGTGACAATAAGAATAGTAGAAGAAAATAGTTTGAGATTAATCGCAATAAAGACTATTTGTAATTGACTACATTTTCATTATTCACTTTTTCTATTATTCAACACTATTACATTGTCATTTTGCATTTATTTCATCATTTTTCATCGTTAAGGTTATTAACAATATTTATCATCTCAACAAATTGAGGTAACTAAGCAAATTTAAAATTAAAATGACTAGATTGATCTCAGACATATTTAGCATATTCAAAATGATTATCTTAATATTAGATGTATTTACATATTATTAATAAAATTAGTCATATCTTCGATAGATTTTCCTTCGCCACACGCGATTGAAACCAACCTAAATCCATCTTAACTCTCGATCTATCAAGCACCGAGAGGGGTCAAATCTCTCGAGGTGCAAACCTTTTCTCAAGTTTTGCACTCAAAAAAATATTTGCACCTCAAGAGATTTGATCCCTTTCGGCGCTTGATA
>APFE031003678.1:66372-80342 GCA_000404065.3 Pinus taeda | reverse complement strand
CAGGCCTGTGGGTTACGGGCCCACGAAGCCTATCTGAACCTTCTAGCAGTCTTCCCAACATGATTGCGCAGCACTTCCTACTGATCCAACCACAATGAAAGACATCTCTCCGCACTCGCTTCTTGTTCTCTGTTAATACTGCTCTTCCCAACTGGTTTGGCAATGAAACCACACCAACCACATATGCTCAATCATCAATGACTTTTTGTATTTCGTAGACTAAAGACTCTCTGCTGCGTAAGATATGGTGACCCGCCAATCTACTGGGCGTCCTTGAAAAACTGTTCTTTTCGCAGAGACTTAGTTATTTCGTCCCAAAGTTCCGTCTTTCTTCTGCTGCAAGAAAACCTGGGCTCAATTTCTATTCGAAGCTTTATAAGCTTGAGGGTTTTGACCCTCTTTTCTTAAATATGTTCCCTGTCAGGCGCAGTGGCAGAGCCAACATACGCAACCACCCGAAGGTTATGTGCATCTACAGTTGTTTTATGATCACAGTCCAAATTTTCGGGCCCTGTCAAATTAACCAAGTTGTTGCCCCCTTTTATAACCTTCTCACTCAGCTTAATTTTCGCTGATACTGATTCATTTAATGGTTGCTCCGAAAACGTTGCCGCATTGTCATCAAAATCCATATCACCGTTATCGTCTTCATCTTTGTCGTCGTCCCCAAAATCTTCACTACCATTATCTTCGTCCTTGCTCACAGCCTGCATCCTCTATCGTAGTTTTTACAGTTACTTGCTGGGTATTCAAATTTTAAGAGCCCGATTACAAATATCCTTTGCAGGCCACATAGTTCAGGGTGGAGAATGCTCTGCATCGGAGCCTTCGATGCATGGAAAAGGCGAGACTGCGAAGAAACGAGTACGGGGAACTTCTGGATTCAGCCGCGCAACCGTCATACAAGCATCAACAACAGAATTCTCAGCTCGTCCTATAAACTACCAATTAATGCAAAATTGTAAATTTGAAAGGTGAAACTACCGGACAGGGAGACAGGAACAGTGATTGGCATGGACAGTTGCACTTTGCTAGAAATATAAAACACTGGCAAACAATTCAAATAAGAAATACACAGACACAATTCACACTTGTCCGATTGACCATGGGGAGATCGAGTCACGGAATCACAAAACTATTACAGGTTTCATATGCAGAATCTTTATTAGCATATTACTGTCACCATACAACGGCCTGACCATACAAGGATGGGTATGCTCTGCCCTGGCCCTCTCTATCTGTCCGACCTCCCCTCACTCGATCTATCTCTCCCCTGCTGCCTCCTCTTCCACGCAAAATCCCTCCCCCCAAAGAAGTTATACATATGTCATATTTAACTGCTTCTTTCCACACGTGAAGGAATTAGTTATACAGTTATAATTCAATCTCATCTTCACCTAAACAAACTAGACCACTTGGCTTGATCTCCACGCAGGGATGATCACTTGCCATTTATTCCTAATTAGACCACTCTTAACTACTTACCCTTATTGGAATTAACACAAATTTAATCAACTAAGTCTTCCTCTCAATCCTGCGTTAGCCACAACATGTGACCACCTTGTCACATTGTTGGCCAGGTCTAGATGCTCCTACATCAGACTCTCACGCTTGAAAACATTCATGATCTCTTGATCATGTGCTTTCAAAAAGGAACAAAGTGAAGAAGAAAAAATTCCTCCTGGATCCCAGACTTTATCCTGGAGTTGTCCTTATGCGTTGTTCCTCCGTTTAAGCTGCATGTCATCTGCTTCCTGCTTCATCTTCCTTCTCTGATTACAATAGTTTGGAGCTGAGACAACAGTAATAAGTTTGCCATCGTGCTCAATTTCATAACCTTCCTCTTTAACTTCATGAGACTTGACCACCAGCACAAGATTGTTCTCTTGGAAAAACCTTTTGGTCACATCTTCTCCAAAAGACAAACCAACATCTCATTTGTTGGTTCCACACCCTTTACAGGGCTGTGGATCACTCCAAAGTATTTCACACATCAGACCTTCTTCAAGTGGCTCTCGGAACCGAACAATTTCTTTGATATCATCAAGTTTTATACCATCAACACTAAAAAGACTACCATGAACAACAAAAATCAAAGGCAAGCAACAAAACACATTAGCGAAAAGCTCAACCATGCTTTCACTGTACTTGGACTTGACTTCGCCCTCAAAAATATAAATCTGGTTCATACTCCTGTTTTCATGATTTCCTCTGGCAAGATAGAGTTCAGTTGGACACATACACTTGAATACGAATAGCACAAGTATGACTTCGACTGAAAATGATCCTCGACCAACAAAATCACCATTAAAAAGATAAGGATTGTCCTCTGAAGGAAGCCCATTAACCTCAAAGATGTTCAAAAGGTCATAATATTGACCATGGATGTCACCACAAACAGTGAATTGCTTCCATTCGGAATATTGATGTCAACCAGCGATGGCATCGCCTCCAGCAAATCCTTTACTTGCAATAATATTTGAAATGCATACCTTCCGTGTATATTTTCTTGATTCTTGAAGTCATCCATTATTTTCTTTACAAATTCCAATGTTACATTTTCTCCTTCTATTCTATGTTGGTGTTCTACCTTTATTGAATGAAAATCAATGGAATCAACAACAAAATGATTCTCTAGATCATTCACTGAGATGGCCTCAATAAATCTAACTCTTTTGACTGTTGTTTCGGTCTCTTCAAGCTTTTTGGTGGCATCAGGACCATTTGGGCAAATTCTCTTAACCTGCTGAAAATCTTTTAGTACTTGAATGATCCCCTTTTCTGATGTTGTCGGCCTTTACCTTATGGTCTGCTTCATCATCAATTTCTTTATGTTCTCAATCTCTGTTTCCAGTCAATCTTCTTGCTGGTCTTCTTCATTAATTCTCCCTTCCTGCTTTAGCTAGTTGCTGTTGTCCAGTTGCATCTTCCTCTATTTCACACATCCACACTGTATGTCTCCTTTCAATAGTTTTTCAATTTGTTGTTCTAGACTTTCTTCTTTCATCAACACTTCAGGGTGTTGATTTAACTCCTTCAAAGAGTTGTCAAGTTTTTCCTCTATATCATCTATTCTAATAATGCTTCTTTTTCCTGCTTCACAGTTGTGAACTTCTTCCTTTGCTTTTGCTTCTTTTACTGCGGACCTCTTGTAGTCTTCATCAGGTACTGGTGCTTTTAGCCATTTCTCTAGTAACTCTAGCTCCTTCTCCCATACATTAGATTCTTAATGAGAGTTGCTTTCTTTTTCTTCTTGATCCTGTTGTTGACTTCTTGTCATTGTCAGCTCTTCTTCCTTCTCTTCGCCTCTTGCTAGGTGAATTCCTTCTTCATGTCGCCTTCCTTGAGGTATGTTCTCCAGGTTGATAAACTCAACATCTCCCAAGGTTGACTCAATCATGCCTATCATCATGACAACATGATGATCTTTTGCTATGTTTTCCGAAATCATAGTCTCTTCTTCATAAACTTCTCTAGCAATCTTCATTGGTTGTCCTTTTCAACCTTTATATGTTGCTTTCACTAATATTTTGGAGTTCTCGTCTTCTATGCAGTTTTCGCTTCCAGGACTGTCAACTACATTCCACGTGGGTGTTGTTGAATCGCTTGAAAACAATGTTGAGGAGCCATTGGGTGGAGAGGAATAATAACTAGGATCACATGCTTCCTGCCAAGAATTGTCTCTACCAACTTCAGGCAACCTTCTATCACCGTGAAGACAAGATGTCGGCAACTTAACCCTTCCTTCAGTTGATTTTATGTCCCCGCCTGCCAACTTCTCAAGGGAACCGGCTTGATGTGCATCCCAAACCACGAGAGTAGAACAGGGTTGATCACTACATTTGATGGCATTTCCGTCAGGTTTTCGTTGACCAACAAATGGAAAATTAAACGATGATTTGTCTTCCCCTGCCTGTCGAACTGATACTTCCACGTCAGTTAAACCCCCTTTGATCTCTTCTATCTCTCTCAGGATACTCCTGGAAAGTTGCACATCCGCTACAGAATATTTTTTAGATGTTACATCTTGAACTAACGAATTCTTTTCTACTGATAAAACACTCTTCCTAATGCTTATCTGGCCTTCTTGCATACCTGAACTTCCTTTGAGCGGGAACATTGTAGCCAAGATTTCTGACAACGGTGTATACAATGTTGGAAGCTTATGTGGTCCATCAATTACTTTATTTGCATCTTTCCCATAAGGTTGTGTTTCCATGATTCCATCAGTTTTACCGTCTGTCACTAGTTCCACCTGTTTCTCTGAATTTCCTTCTAGTCTTCCTGTCAACATTTCAGTATATCTCCTTGAGCTTCCTTCTAGTCTTCCTGTCAATATTTCAGTATGTTGATGCAAGTTCTCCTCTGAATTTTTGAGACCCTCATACGATCTCACCTCTTCCTCATCATCATCCAGAGATATCCCTTCCTCTGGCTTGCAGATAACTTCATCTGTTTCATCTGCTTCTCCTGCTTTTTCAAGCATTTTCCTCTGAACAATTTTGCCTGTGGCATCTTCAATTCTTATCCTTGACTCAAAGAATTTGAGTTCCTTTGTCCATAAGGAAATCTCCTTTTGCTTCCACCTCATCTGTAATGAGTGCCAAATCACCTTCTTTCCTTTTAATGGAAAGGTCCATCCTCTTTTCTGGTATTCTAGTTCTTGTAGCAGGTCTGTCAATATCTCCAATCTTGTTTTCATGTCAGTGAGTTGCTTGTCAAGCTCCTCTTGACTCACCCTCTTCATGTCATTTGTCTTGGCATTCTTTCCTCTATAGTGGCTTTCTTCCGAACCTCTGCAATGATCTTCCACCATCTTTGTCTTCATCCTCTCTTCTTGAGCTCCTCTCTCCACTGCAGCAAGCCTCTGCAACAGCAAGTCCTCCTCACTACAATCTTATGTCACTAAGCTCTCCACGCTCAGTGTTTTGGTAAGCATGGTCCTCCATCTGGAACCTTCTCTTGTGCAACATCTTTGCTCCATCTAGGCTTCTGCAAGCTCACTCTCCCTTGAGAACACTTCAGAGTGCTTTCTTTGCTCTGCTTTTCCCTTTGCCTGCTACTGAAAACCTCTTTACTACTGTCAGCGTCTATCTTCTTCCAAGACCTACTTTCTCCCTGTGCAACCTTTGAACCCTTGCACACAAAACACACTTGTTTAGTCTTTTTATCCTGCTAGTCTTTCTGATTACCAGCTTTGTCACCTTCGCTGCTCACACTCTTCTTTCTCAGCACGCAAAAACTCGTTTCCGCAGGAAATATTTTCCCGCTCTGATACCACTTTGATGGAGTCGAGATTTCGGGGTGAACCAAAATCTCATTTCCCCAATAAAATCATTCTTCAGGCCTGTGGGTTACAGGCCCACGAAGCCTATCTGAACCTTTTGGCAATCTTCCCAACATGATTGCGCAGCACCTCCCACTGATCTAACCACAATGAAAGACATCTCTCCACACTCGCTTCTTGTTCTCTGTTGATACTTCTCTTCCCAACTGGTTTGGCAATTAAACCACGCCAACCACATATGTTCAATCATCAACGACTTTTCGTATTTCGTAGACTAAAGACTCTCTGCTGCGTAAGATATGGTGACTCGCCAATCTACTGGGCGTCCTTGAAAAAATTGTTCTTTTCGTAGAGAATCAGCTATTTCATCCCAGAGTTTTGTCTTTCTTCTACTGCGAGAAAACCTGGGCTCAAATTCTATTCGAAGATTTATAAGCTTGAGGGTTTCAACCCTCTTTTCTGAAACATGTTCCCTGTCAGGCGCAGTGGCAGAGCCAACATACGCAACAACCCGAAGATTATGTGCATCTACAGTTTTTTTATGATCACAGTCGAAATTTTCGGGCCCTGTCAAATTAACCAAGTTGTTGCCCCCTTTTATAACCTTCTCACTCAGCTTAATTTTCACTGATACTGATTCATTCAATGGTTGCTCCGAAAACATTGCCACATTGTCATCAAAATCCATATCACCGCTATCGTCTTCATCTTTGTCGCCGTCCCCAAAATCTTCACTACCATTATCTTCGTCCTCGCTCACGGCCTGCGTCCTCTATCATAGTTTCTACAGTTACTTGCTGGGTATTCAAATTTTAAGAGCCCGATTACAGATATCCTTTGCAGGCCACATAGTTCAGGGTGGAGAATGCTCTGCATCGGAGCCTTCGATGCATGGAAAAGGTGAGACTGCGAGGAAACGAGTACGGGGAACTTCTAGATTTAACCGCGCAACTGTCATACAGGTATCAACAACATAACTCTCAGCCCATCCTATAAACTACCAATTAATGCGAAATTGTAAATTTGAAAGGTGAAACTGCCGAACAGGGAGACAAAAACAATGATTGGCGTGGACAGTTGCACTTTGCTAGAAATCTAAAACACTAGCAAACAATTCAAATAAGAAATACACAGACACAATTCACACTTGTCCGATTGACCATGGGGAGATTGAGTCACGGAATCACATAACTATTACAGGTTTCATATGCAGAATCTTTATTAGCATATTATTGTCACCATACAACGGCCTGACCATACAAGGATGGGTATGCTCTGCCCTGGCCCTCTCTATCTGACGGACCACCCCTCACTCGATCTATCTCTCCCCCACTGCCTCCTCTTCCACGCAAAATCCCTCCCCCCAAAGAAGTTATGCATATGTCATATTTAACTGCTTCTTTCCACACACAAAGGAATTAGTTATACAATTATAATTCAATCTTATCTTCACCTAAACAAACTAGACCACTTGGCTTGATCTCCACGCAGGTATGATCGCTTGTCATTTATTCCTAATTAGACCACTCTTAACTACTTACCCTTATTGGAATTAATACAAATTTAATCAACTAAGTCTTCCTCTCAATCTTGCGTTAGCCACAACATGTGACCACCACGTCACATTGCTGGCCAGGTCTAGATGCTCCTGCATCAATTTTTATATTTTTTTATTATAAAAATATAATTTTGAATATTAGTATTTTGTGATTTTTAGATTTGTGGGAATAGAAAACCATCATAACGATTAATTAAAGTAATTTCTAGTAATTACGAATAATTCAACATAATTTACTCCAAAATCTTTGTTACATGAGAGCGTTTACCAATTGCATCAACTTTGGAAACATGCCATAAAACTTCTTTTGAAATAATTTGTCATATTTTACATTTTTCATTATTTCTTTCCACTGATTTGACATGATGGAGGTATTTAGAGAATTTGCTTTAACACATAGTTTGTACTTTTTCTTTCTTCTTTTTAATTATTTTTACAAAATCATTATAAAAAAAAACATCCATTATACCAAAATGACTTATATTTATAAAGTGGTAGTACTTCCATGAGCTTTGGGACCATGTTTTAAAATTTCTATGGAATTTTGTATTAATATAGATTTTGAGTATAAAATTTAGTATTATTAATACTATTTATATAGTTAAGTAAGTGTAAATTAAGTGGTTGAGGTGGGTTGTTAATTTTTTCATTAGGCAGGTTTGATTTCCCGAAATGACATGCTTAGTTTGTATTGATTAAGCTCAAGGAGTAGACATTCCTAGGGAGTTTTCACTGTCTATGGTTAATATAAGATGTCTCGGCTCTTGCTTAGTCATTGGGTCATTACTATTTAAAAAAAGACACTATTCATGCGAGCCCATGAGGCTAAGTTGAATGGTGGGCATCCTGCACCTGAAGGTGTTTGCTAACTAATAGGGGCCCCACCCTGGTTCGAAACTCAACTTACCTGCCTAGTGAGGCTTGTGGGAAGTTGCATTAGGCTCTGGAGTATAGTGGTAGTCCCAATGAATTGATCCCAAGTCTCCTCAGTGACAAGAAATAGGTCTATCAATTCTCCTAATAGAAATAAAAAATAAAAGAATGCATACATAGTGCCAAAGTTTGTGCACCAACTTCCAAATCTATATGCATGTACTTCAACATTATGCATGTGCACCTACAACCATAAACCCAAACAATCACAACAATGCCTTTAATACTTTATTTCTATCTTAAATGTATGTGTATGTAATCAAATAACATAAAAAAAAATTATGTGTCTTCATGGTAGTTTTTATAGCTTTAAATTTGCTTGGATTTGGAGTTGTCATCATGTTGATGGTGTTGGATAATGCTAACATACAAGGTATCTCCCCGATATGAGGTCCCATTTACACCTCACATCGTTTGGTGTGGGAGTCCCATCTAGAATACAACTCAACTGTTGTTTACCTAAAGATATGCCTTAGCTTTAGTTGTTGGCACGAGAGAGAAGCGCACATGTGCTTTTGAATGAGCAAGTGAGTGTGCCTTGTGACTGATTGATTGCAGATGTATTAAGGTTCTTTCATTGCGGAGTGGGGATAAAGTGAGCCTGTAAGAAAGAAATAATAGTACTACCCTAATGGAGACACACGCAAATGAGAAAGGTTCGTCTAACATTAAGCGAAATAGTTCACATAGATGTGACGATCGTTATAAACATTACAATACATTTCCAATAAGTTAAGCACCGAACTCACCAAAATAGTTCAATTACTCTAGTATATGTGAAAGAAAAGATGAATCGTAAACATTCAAAGAGTAGTCTTAGAAACGTCCACAATTCATGCATGAAAATGTGATGGTCAGCAAGGATTCAATACTTAAGAAAAAGTTCCAAGATATATAAATACAATGAACATCATTAGCTCCAATAGTGAAGCATTAGAGCGACTACTTGCTCCCCAAAAGTACTAGTTTTGTCTCTCTAATGTCTTGCGGGAAAGGTTAAAAGTCCTTTAGATGAACAATGGGGATCCTTTTATAACTTGAAGCATGACCTTTCATATCCCCATGACTCTTGACTTTCCAACTCCTAATGAACTTTGGTCTTCTACAACCTTTGGACTTCCAAATGACTTTTGGAATTCCATACAACTCTTGTTAGTACATGTATTTTCAACTTCCATGACTCTTTTGTCCATACATGACTCTTGGACTTCCACTTATTTGTCTTTACAATGACTACATCATTACATCACAAATTCCACATTATCATATGATGAAGACATGACATGTCACTATCCTTGATGACTAGGAATAATAGTGAATGATGACATTGACTTTCTTTGGTGGTGACATGGTTGCCACTTGTGTCTTTGTTCTTCATGTAGCTTTTGATCCTTAATGTCTTCGCCCTCCAAAGGGTCTTTGATCTAATGGAGTCTCCAGGGTGGTTTCATCATTAAGATTTCAGTGTGTCCTTTGTTCTTTAGTGCTTCCTTTGTTTGCCTTCTTTGCCTAATATTCTTCATGCGTGCTTGCCATGTTATCCCTGGAATGCTTGTATTTGCAATCATTCATGACAAGCAACCATTAGCCTTAAAATCTCCTATTCTAACATGTTTTATGCATATTTTTTTTCATTCTTTATCAGTATACCTAAAAGGGACAAGGAGAGCTTATGGGCGCAAGGGCACACTTCGAAATCTAGAAGGGATGAAGGGATTAGACTTTGTGGCTTCAACATGCACTCAAAAGAAAAATTCAGTTAAGACAAGGTGCATGACGCAATTCCAAAGGACAAAGGGGAAGGCTTTGAGCTTCCCAAGTGCGATGTGTGCTCAAGGGAGAGAAGGAGGGTGCATGGTGGACTCCTGAAGGATGAAGGAGGAGGCTTCGAGTGTGCTCACGTGCTCAGGAAGCCCAGGAGGGTGCATGGTGGAAGTCTAAAGGCAAAAGGATGAAGATTTGTGCCTTTGAAGTGTGCTCATGAACTCACAGGCTCAAGAGGGTCCACAACGCATTGTTGAAGGCTAAAGGATGTAGCTCAAGGCCTTCGGGGTGTGCTCATGTGCTCAAGAAGGGCGCATTCTTTCGGGTCGAAGGAGTGCTCTCAAAGGAAGACTTGGCTTCTAGAAGGGCGTAGTTCGGAGTAAGGACGAGAAAAGGGCTTAAAGAGTGTGCTTTGTGCCCTTGGAGGGTGCATGGCACACTTCTGAACAATGAAGGATTCCTGATCAAGGCTTCAGGGTGTGCTCATGCATTATTTGCCTCAATGGGTTTGCTTTGAAACCAAAAAATTGTAGTCTAGAAGATAGGAAGAGGGGAGAAAATGATGAGTTTAGACATAAAACCATGTGCAACACATACCAACTCATTGAGAAAACTTAGAAAAGCTTGAACAAGGAAAAATATACATCAAAATGCCACTTTACATGCTTTCCCCAAGTACAATGGTGAAGTGTGTGTGACTACGACCCAAAAGGTGTTGTTTTACAAAAACAAAGATGTTACAACCATGAAATACACGAAAGATGTTCTCATCTATGCAACGACACTTGATAACATCCAACAACACTTGAAACATATAGTATAACATGAAATGACACTTGACGACCAAGGCGACACTAGATGCGATAGTAAAGTAGGCTCCAAAATTTGAATGTGGTGAAATTTTGGAGGGCGTTGTAGCAGCGACAACACTTGGCGACACACTTTGCAAGATTCAGCTTCTTTGTCTAGGAATAACTTTACTTTTGAAAGTCAAACCCTCAGCAAGTATTGATTCACCAGTTGGATTGCCTTGACTTCCCCTCTTTCGACTTGGTTATACACATATTACCTTACTTCCTTCTACTTGGTTGAACACAGAAAAGATACAACATATCACAATTGTTTCAATCAATGAAGTGGTAATGTGTACGGCTATTTTATGATATTCAGAGTATGAGTTCTCATCTTTGGTGTTGCTCCACTACCAACAAGCCTGGACAGTACCCTGACAGAGTCACTTCAGGAGCACAAATGTTTCTTTGCTGCCAGTAGGCCTGGACAGTACCCCGAAGGAGTCACTTCAGGAACACAAATGTTGCTTCGCTACCAGTAGGCCTAGATAATACCATTTATTTATTTGTTTAATAGGACTGTGCATCGACACTTATTATTTTCAATGGGTAAAAGAGGGATCTTGACTTATTGAGAGTAGAGGAGGTTGCTCCTTCAAAGAATTATTTTAGGACCTATGATATAGGTTTGCTTGCTTTAGATTTCCCCTTATCCTTTCTTTGTTATATTAGACAAGCATTAACACACAAGTATATTTACACCAAGTTGAGTAGTGAAATACTAGAATATGTGTGGATCTAATTGGTTTCCTCAAGGTCCCCCTTTTGGATGTATCGTATTTTCCATCAAGACTTAGCTCAACCTATGGAATTTTCCCAAACAAAGATGGAGAACAAACAAAAAGCCAAGCGTCCACAACAAAGTCCTTTTGAGCTATGCACTTTTTACACAAGGTCTTATTTTTGTACAATGACCAAGACACAACAAGACAGGACACGACTAACACAACACACATACTACCAGCATTATTGAAAAAAAAAAAGGACAAACTGTACAAGAAGCGCAACTTGCAGTTGCTATTGAAAATAATGTTTCAAATATCAACCATTTATGGGAAGGGTGTCAATCCTCCTGTCAAATGATTTCAACTTGAAGGTATTGTGACTGAGCTTTTCTTCAATGGTAAATGGGCCAATCCACCAAGGTTAGAACCTCGTGTATTTGCCTTTCTCTTCATGGGGTTTATCCCACTTCAGTACTAGGTCACCCACATCAAAATTCTTTGCTCCTGCGGGTTTCTTATCAAACCAACACTTTACACGGTTTTGGTGAACATAAAATCTCTCTTTGGCTTTGAGCCTTTCTTCCTCAAGTTTGAGTAAATTTTATATCATGCTCTAAACTATAAGGCAAGGTCTACCTTGAGACTCCTGGGAGAATTGCAAGGCTGGAAGATATAGGTTTGGGGGCAAGATAGGTTCTTTATCGTAAACTAGAAAGTACGGCTAGGTCTTCGAGGAAGGCTTAGGAGTTGCACGGTCAGCCCATAATGCATTACGCAAAGTATTATACATGTATGGGTGTGTGTTATATTCTTTCCACGACTATTTGCACATGCGGGGTGGTCACAGGGGTGGCAAACCCCCTCCCTCCCCCCCGTTCATTGTGTCGGGTGTAGCAGGGGGATCACGGGGGCGTTGTGCTCCCCGTATTGGGGGGTGTCAAGGGGGTAGTAGCCCCCCTACACGAGGTTTGGGGCAGCACCCCAGGAAAAAAAATATGGACCTTATATCAGGTGGGCATACCTATCTATGGTTTTGTGCATGGGTTTTGCACATGGTTTTGGGCATGATGGTTTTTTACCCATGGTATTTTGTAGATCCAATCAAGGGAACTATGGCTATTTTCTAATCAAAGGTTAATGGATTGGCGTTTATGAATGCTTCAGCATCTCTCTCTCTCTCTCTCTCTCTCTCTCTCTCTCTCTATATATATATATATATATATATATGATTGAAAGGAAAATAATGAAAAATCAATCTGGTAGTCCCGATTTTGGGATCTAGGGGAAATCTCTGTTTATTTGTTTTATATTCTTTTCGTTGTTTATTTTCTATTATTTAGAATTCGTCTACAGGTAATTTATGTACAGGGTTAAAACCTACAATACGAGTTCCTTTGCTCAGAGAAGATGGTTTCCTTAATTATGTGAATAAGATTTTTGTTTGTTGATTTAGCCAAACCATTTCCATACGGGTAATAATTAGATGCATGCTTTAATACAATCCCATTTTCTAATGCGAATTCATAAAGTTTCAATGATGAAAAGTGAGTTGCATTATTAAAGACAAGTGATGTTCAAACGCCAAACATGGTTATAATATTTTGTTGCAAAAAATGGATGACTTCCTGGTCATTTATTTGTCTCAAGGGAACTACTTCTTACCACCGGGTGAAGTAGTTTGTTGTTGTTAGAAAATATCGGTGTTGCTTTGATGAGTGAGGAAAGATTTCTCCAATAACATATAGGCCATATTGTTGGAAAGGTTCCTCAACTACTACCGGTATCCGTGGGGCAACTAACCTCTAATCACGACTAGTGCATCTCTGTAACACCCTCCTCCCACATTTATCCAAGTTAACTGGTCCGTTGGGGTAAAAATTTGATGAGACCCTACTATGACGTGATTTAACTCCCCATGTATAGTTAAGGAAGTGGAACTAACAAAACAAAGCCATTCTGACCTTCCACACATGTTATAGAACCTTTAGGAGCCAACCAACCTTTCTAAGTGACCAACCCCTAAAACAACTAGAAATTTCACTGATCTGGACCCTCAGTCGCTCCCATGACAAGTCATGCATACGACTGAGGCCTTCCAATCACTCCCATAGTACGGCATACCAACAATTGTGGACTTTTTCACCTAGTTCTAAGCTAGTGACCCCAGATTTTGTGCCACTTTTTCGGGGCCAGGACTCAGACCACTACCCAAAACTTCGTGAAAATTTCAAAAATGATAAATAATAATGGAATAAGGCTACTAATGTAATCATTGGTACAAGTACTTGATCTCACCCCTACTAGCCATGATAGGAATTTTGTCAAACATGTTACCAATATGTAATCTATAGGTCATAACAACATATATGAACATAGGGGTCTCATACTTATCTGAGATTCATAAAGAAGCATTGTTGCTCTATTACAATAGTTGCATTGTTATGCAACTAGCTCACAAAATAGAAGAAAAGATAGATCAATGCCTTCAAAATCAGCCTCTTCGATGGGGCAACCTCCTTTACATTACACAAATGAACAATTCTTGGATGATACAAATGACAAGACCTCCTTTAAATATATAGGAGTCTAAGGGGTCACAATATAGTCAAAGCCGACATAACAATAATAATATAATGGCACAGGAATAACAATAAGGGGATACAATGACAATAATAATAAGGGAATACACTAGCATTATATGGACCTAACATGCCCCTCTCCTTCAGAAAAGTGTTGTCCTCAATGCTTGAGTATTTATGGATGCTTCTATATAAAATTCTCATCCTCCCATGTGGAATCTTCAGTGGGTAAGTTCTTCCACTTGATGAGATACTCTGAAATTGATCGATTTC
>APFE031003678.1:0-60730 GCA_000404065.3 Pinus taeda | reverse complement strand
AACATGGTGGGTCTTCAATCCAATGTTAGAGTCTATGAAATCATGACTAACATTTCTTTTGTTCTCATCATGAGTTTCCTCTACTACCTTTTCGCCATTAGGAATCATTTCTTGTAGCAACTTTGCCAAACCTCCTTCAAACCTTCCGTGTCTTTCTTCAAATATTCAACGTTTACTTCTAAACCATCCATCTTAGCTTCCACGCCATTCTTTAAACCATCCGTATTAACTTCCACACCTTTCTTTAAACCATCCATCTTAGCCTTTGCTACTTTTTGTGAGAGTGAAATTTGTTGCACTTGGTCTCGTAATTTTGATATATCGTGTTTCATTTCTTCCTCTTCTTCATAAGTCATCCTAGATATTTCAGGTTGCTTACTAAGTGTTTTCATTTTATTTCTTCGGGGCATCAATTAATGATAATTATGCTTCACTATGTCCTTTGAATTCCTTCAAACTAAATTTTCAAACCAAACTTATGCAAAAATTTAAAAAGACTGCACACCTTTTTTGGGTCGATATTAAATCTATTGTATCTCTGTAATTTCGAATCTCCAAGGTCTGAAATTTTGTCCTGTGT
Source organism: Pinus taeda (assembly GCA_000404065.3). Taxonomy (NCBI): domain Eukaryota; kingdom Viridiplantae; phylum Streptophyta; class Pinopsida; order Pinales; family Pinaceae; genus Pinus; species Pinus taeda. The sequence goes on along the minus strand of APFE031003678.1, from coordinate 60,150 downwards.
TACCCTCTAAGGCCTCGTTCCAACCCCGCAAGTCTGATCAAGATTGGATTCTCCAAGAAAGAGTTATTACAAATCTCCCATGATGACCTAATTATATAATAGTTCAGTAGAGCGAAATTGTATGAAGTGCCACGTGTCACTGTTCGACCTTCATACCTAAAACCAATACATAAAAAAGTATAGTACATCCCTTTTTCTGTACCTTTTTACGAAATTTCAATCTGATGATCAGAGAGAAAGTTATGACAATTTTCTCCAAGTCAACTGTTTGAGATATAATTCGGGAGCCTGCCAAAACCCTAACTTCTTTGGATCATATCTCCGAAAATATAGTGAGACAATATATAAAATTTGTACCCAAGGTTCATCAAGATTTCGTTTCAAATGGGTTTTAATTTTAGCTTTTGAAATATCGTATAAAAAAATTTATAGCGAAAATTCCACGATGACCAGTTTGAAGCAGAGAAACCCTATAATCCAAAGCTTTGATATCAATTGTTATGCAACCAGCTCACAAAATAGAAGAAAAGATAGATCAATGACTTAAAAATCAGCCTCTTTGAGGGGGAAACCTCCTTTACATTACACAAATGAACAATTCTTGGATGATACAAATGACAAGACCTCATTTCACATATAGGAGTCTAAGGGGTCACAATATAGTCAAAGCTGACATAACAATAATAATGTAAGGGAATAACAATAACAATAGTGGGTTTCTATGGGAAAAATAATAACAATATGGGTATAACGTGGGCACAACAATAACAATAAGGGGATACAATGACAATAATAATAAGGGAATACACTAGTATTATAGGGACCTAACATGCATTATCATCTATTAGGTCATATATTCATTGTACATTCATTTGAAAATCAAAACATGATGAGAGCCATACATCAAGTCTACCATAAAACATACTCATAACCAACATAAATAACAAGGATATAACAACCATAAGAATCACATATGAACCAGTATATTCACACATGAAATACCAAGGAGAAAGAGCTCATATTAATGAATACAAAATCCAACCAAGTTTAGGATTTCCACAAACCACCCGACCATATATTGGCCGAACCAAATCTTTCTTCCATCCAATCACCCCAATGCCATATTCCAAGCATGAATGTGGGACTCAAAACCAAACCAAACCAAGTTTCCTCAAGCTTTACCGCAATCCCCACTAGATCACTAGGCCCTAAACAAGAATGGATGCCACCAGATTTATCCACCCACACCGTGAGTAATTTTCCTATCTCCTCGTCTCTAGGCTTTACTGTATATCCCACCATTCATCGGTCGAGGATTCCTAGACCTAATTGAGGGCATACACCTCTAGGCTTTACCATATATCCCATCATTTACCGGTCGAGGATTCCTAGGCCCACCAAGGCACACAAAATTTAGCTTTACTGCAATCCCACCTTCTTCGGTCCAGGGATTCTCAACCAAATACAAGAGAACCCATCACACCATTTCTATCTGAAAATGGCAAGGCAAGGTTGAAGAACATTGTCACACATAGAAAAACCTATGACAATGACATCAAGAGAACCAAATACACACATGCATGTACCATGCATGCCAAATCTAGCAAGGAAATCACACATGTAAATCGATACATGCAAATAACCTTGTTATAGCTGCTATATGTCACTCTTCCCTTCTTGATCTTTGTTCCTTTCCTTGATCCAATGCCAGAGTGCTCCAAGAAAACTCTTAAGTGTCCAAGAGTGTGAGAGAGAGAGAGAATAGAGGCAGAGCTTTAAAACTGAACTGACAAAAAGGTACCAACTGATCCTTAGAAGCCTTTTTATAAATGAGGCCTCTAATTTCTTCAATTTTCCATTATTTTCCTTCAATTTCCTCCACACTTGCAAACCTGTGACATTTCACCTTCCTTATCTCCTAATTTCCATTAATTTCATAAATAAAATTCCAATTAATGCCTCGTTCCTTTCCAAAGCCTTTGCCATTTCCTTTTCCAATTTCCCTTACCCATAATAAACCAAATGAACACCCACACTAGGATGTTTCTCCCAACACTGAGCTTGGAATACGTGTCCCATGACCTTGGTTATTATTTTGCCTTTATTAACATTTTACATGGAAATTTGACATGGGCTGTTATAGAACCCTCCCCTTTGGGGGAAGACCGTCCTCGGTGTTAAATATAACCTACAACCAATAAGATTGTTGAGAAGCAAAACATACTGCCCATGGAGTTTTATAACTTAGCTCGATGCAATATTTACAATGATCAACCGACTGAGAAGCAAACCAACATGACATATAACAACATAACAACCATAACAACATGACACCCATACTGCTTATTGGAGCTTTATGGCACATCTCATGGCAGTATTTACATCCATATATATAATGATATGTTTATATATATATATATATGTATATGTAATATATATAAGTATTATATAATTATATACATATATTATATATATGTATAATATATAATATATGTATATGTTATATATAGTACATATACATATAATATATATGTATATGTATATATATATTGTAATATATTACATATTATAATATATGTATATATTACATATATATATATATGTTAATATATAGTATCTACATATTAATATATATATATATTACATAATATATTATGTATATATATATCTAATATATATATATATATATATTATGTAATATATAATATGTATTATACATATATATATATAATACATATACACAAACACATTGTTGTATATTGTATATTATTACACATGTGTGTGATAAATATATATTATGTATATATATTATATATATATATATTATATATATAGATATGTATTATATTATATGATTACATATCCTATATATATATTTACATATACACCACACATATTGTATATGTATTAATATATATATGTAGTTATGTATACATATATATATATATATATATATATGTATATATATATATGTATATCTATTATATATCTATATATATATATATATATCTATATATATATATACACCAAAACATATAAAAACATTCTCTCAACTAGTGAATAGAGAAGGATACATAGTCGACATCTAATTCACCATCTCCCATGTAGCTTCATCGGGCCCAAAGTGCTTTCATTACACTTTAACTCGCTCGATTGCTCGGTTCTGAATTATGAGCATCTTTCTCTGCAATATACACTAAGGTTTCAACTAGAATTCTCCATTTGGATCCACCTGCAATATAGACTAGTCAATCACATAATCAACATATTTAACAAAAATTTTAAGCAATGGCACATGGAAAACATCATGGACTTTCATTGTGAAAGGCAATGTAAGTCGATAGGATACTGGTCTAATCCTTTCAAGAATCTTGAAAGTTCCACAAAACCAAAGTGCCAACTTGGCACATGATCCAATCCTCAAGGAGCTCTTCTTGGGATTGATGCACAAGTACACATGTTCCCCAACCCGAAACTCCTTAAACAACATGTTCCAATTTGCATAACTTTTCTACCTGTCCTGTGTTGCCTTTAGATTCTTCTTGATGACCTGCATTTCCTGTCCCATCTCTGCCAACATGTATGGTCCTATCAATATCTTATTTGTTGGATCACTCCAACTCATGGGAGTATTACAACTTCACCCATATAGTGCCTCAAATAGACTCATCCTTAGTGACTCTTGATACCCATTGTTATAAGCAAACTTAACCAACCGAAGGTACTCCTCCTATCTCCTCTGTTGATGCATCACATACATCCTCAACATGTCCTCCAATATCATGTTGACCCTCTCCTTCTGTCCATCTATATGTGGATGATAAGTTGTACTAAAGGCCAACTCTGTCCCCAAACTTGCAAACAACTCCTTCCAAAACTCGATTGTGAACTTAGCATCCCTGTCTAACACAATATTTCTTGGAACTCCATGCAACCTCACTACATCTCTGATGAATATGTGTGCCACATCACTAGCTGAATAAGTAGACTTCATTGTAATGAAGTGTGCTACCTTAGTCAAATTGTCCACCACAACCATGATGGAATTATGTTGTCTAGATGTCCTTAGTAAACATGTGATGAAATCCATGGAAATGACCTCCCACTTCTACTCTGGAATCAGAATAAGTCGTAGTAGTCCACCTGGATGCTTACATTCGGCTTTCACCCACTGACAGTCCAAACATCTAGCCATTAACTCTGCCATTTCCTTCTTTAGATTCAACCAATGATAAAAATTATTCACTGTTGTCAATGCCTTATGGTATCTTGGGTGACCTGAATGCGATTTTGCATGAAACTCTCGCAAGATAGTTTTCTTGAGCTCATTTTCATTCGACACATATATCTTGTCCCTAAATCTAACCAAACCATCTGCTGTAAGACAATATTCCACATCCGGACTACCTGTACCCTACTATAACATGTGCATAAGCTCCATGTACATGTCATCTTGTTGTCCTACCAATAAAATCTGATCTTGTAAGTCTACCCATAGGAGCTCATAGTTGCTACATGATTTACCTGTATCCTCTTGTTAAGAGAATATGTAAGATTGTTCTCTTTCATCTTGATGTACCTTATCTCAAAGTCAAACTCACTAATCATGGCCAACCATCTAAATTTTTTGACATTGAGATTCGGTTGGTCAAATAGATACCTCAATCCACTGTGATCACTCATCAATACAAACCTCCTGGCAAGAAAATAGTGTCTCCACATATTTAATTCTCGTATGATCGCTGCCAACTCAAGATCAAGTGTTAGATAATTTTGCTCATGCTCATTCAAATTTTATGACTCATAGCATACTACATGTACTTCTTGCATCAAGACTCCACCAAGTCCTCTCTTGCAAGTATTTGTACACACCACAAACTCTTTGTCCAGATCTACAATATTTAACATTGGAGCATCTGTCAACAACTGCTTCAATTGCTCAAAATTGGTTGCACAATCCTCTGTCCATTCAAATTTCTTACCTTGCCTTTGTAGTGATGTAATAAGATATGCAATGCAAGATAATTTCCTGATGAACCTCCTATAGTAACCTGCTAGCCCCTTAAATGATCTTATCTTATCTACATTTCTAGGAATTTCCCACTCCATGATAGCCGTTATCTTCTCTAGATCCACTGTTGTTCCTTCCTTGGAAACAACATGTCCCAAGCAATGTACCTCTGTCTGAAAGAAACTGCATTTGCTAAGCTTAACATACAACTGATGCTCTCTCAGCAATCTCAACACTATTGCTAAGTGATCGGCATTCTCTTCCTCAATTTTAGAATATATCAAGATGTCACCAATGAATACAATAACAAACTTGTCTAGATAAGGATGCAATACACTATTCGTCGAGTACATGAAAGTAGTTGGATCATAAGTCAAACCAAATGGAACTACAACAAACTCATAATGCCAATACCTAGTCCTGAAAGTTGTCTTGTAAATGTCCTCTTCTTTAATGTGTACTTGATGGTATCCTAATCTCAGATCAATCTTTTAGAACACTGCTACTCCTTTCAACTGGTCAAACAAGTCATCAATACTTTGCAACAAATACCTGTTCTTGATGGTCACCTTGTTCAACTATTTGTAATCAATGCATAACCTGAGAGTATTGTCCTTCTTCTTCACAAACAGCACTGGTGCACCCCAAGGTGATACATTTGTCCTAATGTATCCCTTGTCAAGCATTTGCTTCAACTGTAACTTTAGCTCTACTAACTCTGAAGTGCTCATTTTGTACAGTGCCTTTGATGTTGGTGTTTCCCTTGGTACCAACTCAATGGAAAATTCCACTTCTCTGTGAGGCAACAAATCTAAAATCTCTATTGGAAACACATCATGAAACTGTTACAAGATCGGGTACCTTCTCAATACTTCTGCATCCTCAACATCCTTACCTTTATCACTAGAAATATGCACAACAAATAACGCACACCCTTTTCCGTAACTATGCTTTGCCTGCATAGTTGTCACCATTCTAACTGATGTTGCCTTCTTCTTACCCTGCAAGATTCTTTGTTCTCCATTATCATCCAAGCACTCAATGGCTTTGCCATAACAATCCACTTTGGTCCTATGGGGATACAACCAATCCATACACAAAATGATACTATATGATCCCAATGACAATACATTCAAGTGTGTTGAGGTAGGTATGCCATTCAACTCAAATGCACAAGATCTTACCCAATTATACACTATCTTCTTTGTACCTGTAGCCAACTGCACTAACCAGGATATGCATGCACTTCTTTATTCAAACCACATTTATCCACCAAGTCATTACTAACATAACTATAATTAGATCCAGGGTCAATCAAAATGGGAACAACTTGATCACGAAGCTTAACATCCATCTCGATAACAATTGCTTGGTGGTATGTCTGCTTGTTATCGAACACTGAATAAATACGTGGAATGCTTTGCCCAACATCCCCAACTGTCTGCACTTCCTGTGCACTGTAGTTTTGAGGCCTACCATCCTGATTTTGCTGAAAATCCCTCTTAATATGCTTCTTACCACATGTCCAACAATGAAACTATCCTATACCATCACCTTTATTTTGCTTCCCTCCATGTTGTGACCCATTAAACTTCTTGTAAGGTGCAACATTTTCTTTCTCACGTGCATCCTGGGGCCTTTTTCTTTTCGGTTTCCATTTACCTTAGATTTGGCTTTTCCTTTCCAACCATGTTGAGCTTATGTCTTGCACTTTGGTTGCTCATAACAATGCTTCAATTTCCCAATAACTTCCTCAAGTGACCAAGGCTCATGATACTCAATTCAATCTCTAAATACTAATGGAAATCCACTAACAAATCTTTGAACTTTGGCCTTCTCATTGTTAAGATACAATACATACCTCAATAACTCCAGGAACTTAGTCATGTACTCCTCATTTGTCATCGACCCCATCTTTAGCTCATAGAATTCCTTGGCTTTGTTATCATATTACCACTCTGACAAGTACTTCTTCCGGAATAGTCTGTTGAATTCATGCTATCTCAACTCCTCTGTCCTGATGTCTCTAACTTACTTCACATCTTCCCACCGAATGTTTGCTTTCCCTTTGAGGTTGAAGATAGTTATTATGGCCTTCATATTCTCTATGTACTCACGTAGCTCAAAGAATTTCTTCATCCCAAGTAGCCATGCTTTTGCATCCTCTGACTTCTTCAAATCTCCATCAAAGTTATGTGGCTTCACTTTCTTGAACTCATCTGGGAAATATCCCCTGCCACTTCTCGTGTAAGGATGATAACGACGACGATCATAGTGTCTGTCAGAACCAGAACTAGAATAGAACATGTTTCCATCACCTCTCCTAGATGGAGTATCCAAGAGCCATCCATCTTGGACCGTGTCATCTCTATCCAACCGGTGTCCACCATGAGATCTACTACCATATGCCCCATTTTTCTTGTCCTCCTGTCCATGGTTGATCCTAAGCGGTCCCTATCTCTGCAATTCTGAAAATCTATGAAGGCTTACTGCATTGGCTTCTGCTTGCTTCTCCTGTGCTTGCATGATTCTGTCATTATCCATCTTGCAACTTCTTATTTCTGCCTTCAAGCTTTTCAATGTGTTTGTTAAGGCAAAAGAGTGCCCAACACCATGATGCTTGTCTGACCCATAGGGATAATCTCGTGAACTGTAGTTTACCATCTTGTTAGTCATCTTTGATATCTTTCTTGCAAGTATATCATGTTAGCTTAAACCAAACATGACATAATCAACATACCTCGTAATAGTTCAAGGGAGGAAATCTCGTCTACAAGATCAACTAGATTAGCAAAATACATGTGTAATCATAATAACATCAACACATAAACATCATCTCAACCAGCAACCAGTTACCATGCATGACCATACCAACCACATACCATGATCTCATGCACGACAACTATAACCATGTCAATGTATACATAACAACATATAAGAATTAACATGCATAACCAATGCATAACCGACATACACTCATGACAAACGCACCCAACAACAACACTATCAAATTTCACATGGTGACACAAATGCAACCATAACCAACACCATGCATACACAATACCATAAGCATGAAGAACACATATGCAACCAATATGTATGCATGCCCAACGCACACCGCCCATCCAAACCAAGGGGTGAACCATGCTTTGATACCACTCTGTAAAACCCTCCTACCACATTTGCCCAAGTTAACCAGTCCTCTGGGGTAAACATGTGATGAGAGGCTACTGTGATGTGATTCAACTCCCCATGTATGGTTAAGTAAGTGGAATCGGCAAAACAAAACCATTATGACCTTCCACACATGCTATAGAACCTTCAGGAGCCAACCAACCATTCCAAGTGACCAATCCCTTAAACAACTAGACATTTCACTAATCTGGACCCTCATTCATTCCCATGACAAGCCATGCATGCAACTGAGGCATTCCAGTTGCTCCCACAGTAAGGCATGCTAGTGACTGTGGACTTTTTCAGCTAGTTCTGAGCCAACGACCCCAAATTTTGTGCTACTTTTTTCAGGGCCAAGACTCATACCACTGCTTAGAACTTCATGAAACTTTTAGAAATGATAAATAATAATAGAATAAGGCTACTAATGCAATCATCGGTTCAATTACTTAATATGACCCCTACTAGCCATGACAATAATTTCGTCAAACATTTCACCGATATGTAATCTACAGGTCATAACAACATATCTCAACATAGGGGTCTCATACATATCTAAGATTTGTAGAGAAGTATTGTTGCTCTATCACAATAGCTGCATTATCATCTATTAGGTCATATATTCATTGTACATTCATTTGAAAATTAAAACATGATGAGAGCCATACATCAAGTTTGTCATAAAACATACTCATAACTAGCATATAACCAACATAAATAACAAGGAAATAACAACCATAAAAATCACATTTGAACCAATATATTTACACATGAAATACCAAGGAGAAAGAGCTCTTATTAATGAATGCAAAAGCCAACCAGATTTGGGACTTCCACAAACCACCCGACCATAGATTAGCTGAACTGATTTTTTCTTTCAGCCAATCACCCCCGTGCCATATTCCAAGAAGGAATGTGGGTCTCAAAACCAAACCAAACTAGGTTTCCTAAGGCTTTACAACAATCCCCACTTGATCACTAGGCCCTAAAAAAGCATGGATGCCACCAAATTTCTCACCTACACTGTGAGTAATTTGCATGTCTCTTAGTCTCTAGGCTTTACTATATATCTCGCCATACAATGGTTGAGGATTCTTATGCCTAATCAAGACTCCACCCTCTAAGTTTTACCATATATCCCTCCATTCACTAGTCGAGGATTCTTAGGCCTGATCGAGGACACACACCTCTAGTATTTATCGTATATCTTGTCATTCACCAGTCGAGGATTTCTAGGTCCACCGAGGCACACAAACTCTAGATTTACCACAATCCCACCTTCTCCGGTCTATGGATTCCTAGGCCTTATGTCCTTTCTTTCAAAGACCACCTCACCCAGTTTCAAAACCATCCGGAAATCTAGCTCAACCAAATATAAGAGAACCCATCACACCATGGTTATCTAGAAATGACAAGGCAAGGCTAAAGAATGCTTTCACACCTGGCAAAACCCATGCCAATGACATCAAGAAACCAAATACACATATGCATGTACCATGCATGCCAATTCTAGCAAGGAAATCATACATGCAAATCGATACCTGCAAATAATCCCACTGTAGCTGCTAGATGTCACTCTTCTTTTCTTGATTTTTGCTTTCCTTTACCTTCTTGGTCCTTCCTTTCCTTTCCTTGATCCAATGCTAGAGTGCTCTAAGAAAACCCTAAGTTTCCAAGAGTGAGTGAGAGAGAGAGAATAGAGAGAGAGCTCCAAAACTGAATTGACAAAAAAGTACCAATTGATCCTCAGAAGTATTTTTATTAATGAGGCCTCTAATTTCTTTATTTTTCCATTACTTTCCTTCAATTTCCTCCTCACATGCAAACATGTGACCTTTCACCTTCCTTTTCTCCTAATTTTCATTATTTTCATAAATAAAATGCCAATTAATGCCTCATGTCTTTCCAAAGCCTTTTCCATTGCCTTTGCCAATTTCCCTTAGCCATAATGAACCAAATGAACACCCGCACTAAGATGTTTTTCCCAACACTCAGCTTGGAATACATGTCCCATGACCTTGATTACTATATTTTCATTATTGACTTTATTACATAGAATTTTGACCAGGGTTGTTACAATCTCTGACAAGTTGGGCACTTACAGACATAGGTGTGAGCATCCTTGAATAAAGTGGGCCAATAATAACCCACCCTCATGAAGTTGTGCATTATTGTATTGCCCACATAATGGCCACCTATCAATCCATCCTGCAAATCTCTAAGTACCTTTTCTATATCTTTTGGGTCAAGGCACCTTAGTAGGACACCATTGTGGTGCTTTCTGAAAATCACTCCATGAACAAGTTGGTAGGATAGAGATTTTAAACGAATCGCCCTCCTTTGTTTATTCGATAAATGTGTGGGAAAGGTGCCATGCTCTAGAAATTGTCATATGTCGGAATACCATGGAGCTATAGACATGGACCGGGGAACATATTCAACATTGTACATTTCAATCCCTTGCTCCCAACCTAAAAGATCTTGCTCAAGAGCATCTCTTGCTTCAATTGCTAGCTTACAATGGCCATGGCCCTTTATGTTATGAACTGGTTTGAACTCCAAATCATATTATTGCAGGCAAGTCTTCGAATTTTCCCTCTTCTCACCCAACTCTTGCTGCACGAAGATCGTTCTTAGTGCTGGATGAGGTACAAATATGATAGTGTGAGATTTTAAAAGGTAGGGCCTAAAATATTTCATTGCCTTGTATACAAAATATGATTGCTTGTCAATGGCAGGACATTTAATTCTCACCCCTGTAGGCCTGATCTAGGTGGAAAATAATTACCACAATTAATAATTATTTCTATATCAATGTTTGTTAAAACCATGGATGATGCATGATAATAAATAAAATAAATCACAATACTAAAGTGAGAATATAATCACATGCTCATTTCAATTTTACCATCTTAATTATAATACTCAGTCGTGGTATTTACCCATGGATTTTGTAAACCATAGTATTTACCGATGATATTTTAATTTATTATATTTACCCATGGTATTCACCCATGGATTTTGTAAACCATGGTATTTTAAATGTAATGAGAGACATGGCTTTCGATGAAAGATCTTCATAAGAAGTATAAATACAGACTTCACCTTGAAGTAAAGCAAGATTTTTGTCCTAATGTAGTCTCATGCTATATTTCGGATTCAATAACAATAACAATGTGTCATATTCTTGGCCATTTTTACATTGTGATATATTCCTCTTTTTTATTCGTTAAGTTTCATTTCTTAAACAACTTGGATTGCACGAACATTAATGCATCAAGGCTCATGAGAACTCTACAGTTAAGCATGCTTGAGCTAGAATAGTATTATGATGGGTGACATGCTGGGAATTTTTTTAGTTCTTATTCTTTTGTCATTTTCTTTGGTCTCATTCCTCATACTATTCAGATCAAGGCCATCATTCATAAAAGAGATATGCCGCTCATTTCCTTCATTATCCTTTTGAGTCAATATAGTCACAAGAGAGGAATTTGAAGCAAAGGTATAAAGCATGAAATCTTTGCCATAATTTGGACTCAATAATGTGGGTGCATCAACAATAGCCTGCTTGATTTAAGAGAAAACATCCTTTTCTCGTTTGTCCCATTTATATGTTGCATCTTTCTTAATCATCTCATGTTTAGGCTTTAATTATATGTGCATAATCGGAGATGATTTTTCTCGGGAAAATTATATTTCTAGGGAAAGACTTCATAACCTTCTTACTCACTGGGAATGACATTTGTGTAATGGATTTGACCCTCTCGGGATCAATTTTAATTCCACTCTTTTCAATGATGTGCACTAAGAGAGTCCCTTCTGACACACCAAAGATGCTTTTCTTGGTATTGAGAGAAATCACATACTTTCGGAACTGCTCAAATATATGTTTCAGATGATGTACATGATTTGATCTTTTCTTGGAAAACACAATGACGTCATCCAAATGAAAGACTACACTCTGACCATTAAGGCCTTGGAAAACAATGTCCATTGCTCTCTTAAATGTAACACCATCGTTGATAAGCCCAAATGGCATTCTCTTGAAATCAATTGTTCCTCATTTGATCCTGAAGGTAGTTTTCAATTTATCTAGTTCAACTACTAGCACTTGATTGTAACCAGAGAAACCATCTAGTAGTGGGAACATCTCAGACCCAAATATTGTTTAGAGCGTTTGTTCCATGGATGGCACTGGATATTTATATTTAACAAATGCCCGGTTGAGATTCTAGAAGTCTATGCATAACCTTATTTCACTAAACTTCTTTCTAACTGGGACTAGGTTTGAAACCCAAGTGGAATGTCTGACTTTAAAAATGATTTGGGCATCCAGTAGCTTTCTCAATTTCTTTTGGATGAGGGGCTCTAGTGTTGGATGACATTTCCTTAATTTTCATTGGAACGGTTTTACCCCTTCCTTTATAGGAATTATGTGTTGGATTATACGAGTGTCATACATATTTAAATCGTTGTATGTCCATGCAAACACATCATGGTACAATATAAATAAGAGGATAAATGTATGTCATTATTGTGGAGAACAACATGTACTGAGGTTCACATACTTCAGATCTTGTTGAGTTCCTAGATTGACTTGTTTAGATGATAACTATGAACTCTGAGTCTTTTATTGATCGGTCCTCTAAATTGGTCTTGTAGGTCATATAACTTCTCCAGGGACACCACACCTTAAGGCATAATGTTTCCTTTCATTGCGTTAGATGCCTCCCAAAAAGCCTCTTCGTGGTCATCCTTGAATATGTCTGCATTAGCCATAAAATGCAACATTTGTTGGTCGTCATTGAAAACATGAAAGTTAGTGATGTTTTTCATGCACAAATGGTTTATATATAATTTCAATAGAAAAACCATTTCTCAATGGCGACATTCTAGCGGTTGCGTTTTCTAATGCATCTACTACAACATTTCTAAGCCTAGGAACATAAATGATATTCAAAACTTTAAAATAATTAATTAAACGACATACTTCCTGCTCGTAGTTTTTAAGATTCGGTGAAACACAGTGGAGAGTATCCCGTACTTGACGAGTGACCACCTTTGAGTCACTAATTACCTTGAGAATCCCTACCTTCAGATCAATGGCTTTTTTCAATCCAAGTAAGAGTGCTTCATATTCAATAGTATTATTGGTACACTCGAACTCCAGACAACATGAAAGGATATGATTCTTATTACATGGGTCTATAAGTACACAACCAGCTCCAGATCCATCCTATGTCTTTGAACCATCAAAATATAAAGTCCAAATATTATTAGCTACTAGGTTGCTCTCTATACTATTATTACTATTACTATGTACATCTATATTACAAGATATATTTGCACCAACTGGAGAACAAGGAAGGAGCTCCAGATGTGTATTTGGTGGGATGGGTGATGGATGTGATTGATAACACTCGTGATCGGTTTCAAGGAAACAATTTCCAAAAAATATATCAACAAAGGCAACAAGCTCATTATAGCCCTCAAGTGGTGTCATCGTGTGTTTCATATATGGCTCACGTTCCACTTGAATATGGTTATTTATGCCCTTATACCGAAGCCATAAATGTGACCAATCTGTGGCAAAATACCCTTGTAACTTACTAGAACAATCTCTGCTCCGAAGTACACCATAGGATTCTGGGATGTCCACAATTACAATATTTATACATTGGTGAATTCGTTGATAAGATGATAATCGAGTAAGAACATTCTTGAGTTCACCAATAGTTTGGACAAGAGACCTATCCAGCTAAATGATTTGTGCATAAATTTTGTTCCATTTAGCATTTATTTTCTTGGCAACAGATAATGGCATTACATTCACAAATGCACCAAAATCGACTAAACAATTATGGACATTGTAATTAAAAATTCCAAATGTTAACAAAAATGGAAGGTAGAGAGCATTAGCATCTAATGTTAAAACATTAACTACAGATTCAAGGGAACTAGAAGAATTACCAGGCACCTTATGAGAGGCATAATCTTTGTCACCTAGAGAAGGTTGTGAAAAGGCTCGAAGAAACAACTCACGTTGGCTTGCTATCTTTGCGAGCTCATAAATGGAAATATTGGTGCAAGCTCTCTTTAAATATTCAACAATGTTATAATCAATGGTTTTACCTCTAGTAGGCAACGTTGAAGTGTTTGGAGGAGTAGTTTTGTTTGACACTTTAAGAGTGATGGACTTACTTTTGTTGTTGGAGGAAGTGTTCTAAGAATTAGTTGTATTTCCAAACTTACTTTGTGCATTCTGATAAGGGTTGACTCATGGTGAGATCCTTCTTAACAATTCTTCCTTCAACTTCTATCTCGTCACCTCTTGTTCAGAAATGGTCCCTTTTCTCATTAAACTATATCGACCATTTTGCTTCTGAGGGGGGGCTTCACTTTGTGGTGGTTCTTCAACACTCTTATTGCCAATGTTGAGGATACAATCGAATGTATTCACTACATGTCCAATGCCCGTACTTTCTTCAGCTGCTGCAAGTTCTTTTGTTTCTTCTTTTTGTTTCGACTACTCATCTGCTAGTAAGGAATCTACAATGTGTGCTGCCAAAGTGTTCATGTTGTGGTTCCATTGTGGGCATGCCTTTTCTGAATGATCTCCCTGATGGAAAGAGCATAGTTGTCCATACCCATACTTTTTATATTCAACACAACATTTGAACTTTGGGCAGACTTAGCAGGATGATTATTGTTGTTATTATTATTATTCATTCGAAACGGGAAAGACTCGGGAGGTTTTCTACTAGTATAAGTCTTGCTTCACTTTCTCTTTAATTATGAAATTTCATTCGTAAGTGATTTCATAGTCCTGGTCAAGATTTCAATGTCTGATGAATCCTTATAATTAGCCTTAATTGAAGAAGTTGGAGACTTCATGCCAGTCCCTTTGGAGTCTTTTGATTCATCATCATCCATAATAACTCCAATAGCAAACTATTCTTTCTCGACGATGATGGCTTCTGCAAAGTTTAGTGCCAATGTTTCCTTTGCAGCTCTTTTAACAAATGAGGAATTGTTAGTGGGCAGAGCTGCTGTATAATAATCGATAGTAATCGAATCATGCAACTGTGTGCATGAGGGAAACTTATTCAATAGATGATTGAAATTTTGATTAAAATCTTTCACTTTCTCCTTCCCCCCATCTTACTATTTTTGAGATTTTTCAATAACATGGCAGGTGTTGGGAACGAGATCCCCCAAGGACAGCTTTGGGGCTAAAAGCCCATGTGTTTGGGTTGAATTTTGTAATAAACTTGTAAATACTCCGCATTTTGTGGTCGCAGAGTGTGAAGGTGTCATGAGTCATAAAGAGTTGTTCACCCTTATTTTTGTAAAGTAAAGTTGGTTGTGAAAGATCTAGCCATGGTCCGTAGACCATGGAATTGTATAAAAAGAGCTAAGTAAGTAAGCTCTAAGTAGTTCAATAGTCAAGAAGATAGACATAGATCTGAAGTAAGAAGTCTAAGTTTCGGGTCGTAGCGTAGGTAGAGGCCTAGGGTGGAAGTCCGCAGCTGAGTGCGCGGACCCCTACAGTTGTGTGCGTAGGGTGGATAGAGTCTGTAATCATTTGAAAATATCAATAAAGAGAAGTATTCAACAAATTATGTGTCTTTGTTTCGATTAATGCATCTTATCATGTTGTGTATGAATTTCTTTTATAATGCTTATATGATGTGTGAATGTATGTAATTACGTTGGATAACTGAATGCAAGTAGGGATATTTGTTTACGTGATGCTAACTGTGATTATCTAATAAGATAATTAAGATTCTTAAGATAACTTGACAATCTGTGTAACACACTACCTTAGCAGCGTGAAAGTATCTGAATCGAAGGTTAGGGTTGCGCGAAGGTCAATCGTGCCTTTTTGCGGAGGTACTGAAGGGTTGAATAGAGGGCTAGTCTGGCAAGCCCTAAAACTAAGTGACCTGCATAAAGGCAGGAGTAGAAGGAATAAACTGACTTCACAACCATCTCAGGGTGCGAAAACTTGGTTCCAACACCCCCCCATATTGCTTAGGGTGAGACTTTGGTCCGCACTTCGCGGGCTTATGTCGAAAGAGGTAGTAGTGTAGGGATTTGTTTGGCTAACTAATAATGAACCTGGGTCAGGCCCCAACAAGCCAACAAATGGTTCCACTGCCCGGACTGGAATCTGCATAAGAGATGTGTGATGTCGTCTCACTGGAATCCAACTAAGAAAGAGATCAGAGATTGGTTGGATAGGAAGATCCACGAATTCGCGGCGCAGGAGAATAGAAGCTCATGACTGACAAAGGAATAATGGTTAGATAGGTAGCTATATACAGAGATCCACGAGATTTTTTTTGTTCCTTTCCAGTTGAGCTATATGAGTGGATCGTGAAGCTAGCAGATAGCCAAGGAGGGTAGCAGACAGGGATGCAAACAGGTGGCACAGAGCGAGGCTCTGACAAAGGTGTGAGGTCGCCTTCACCTAAGATAGAGGAGGAGATAGACGAGTAGACAGAACAACACGGCGTGGACCCTCAAGAGACGTCCGCCCGCATCAAGCTCCCAATGGAGTAGGAGAAAGGAGGGTCCAGGAAGAAATCAAAGGCTACCAACACATCACTGGACCCTATCACGCTAACAGAGGGTGATTTGCACAACATCGGTGACACAGTAAGCGATGTCACCGCGGAGGCCCTGCAACAGTTTGAGAAGCAGTAGCAGATAATCTTGGGGGCTATCCAGACAGGTTTACAAGAGCTGCAGACCTGCGTGTCTCAGGCTGGCACGATGTCCACCAGCCTTCCTATTACCACTTCAGAGGCTGTTGATATGCTACATGTGAAGGCCTCTAGTGCAATAGCGCTGCTTGATGGAGCACTAACCATGGAGAACGAAGCTAACAGGCGCTCTATTAGTGCCCTAAAGGGAGTAGGGTTGAATCTGGCAATGCTCCCAAGAGAAGCGTTCCACCTCTTGTAGGATGGAGTGATTGCAGCGCTAAGGGCCTGTGAGCACAATGCCCTCCAGGTAATTGGTGAACAACGGATCAACAACAAGCAGATGGCACTACAATGAGACTTGGCCATCACTGTTGTGACTGAGGTGACCAATCATAAGAAGTGCATTATGCAGGTCGTCGAGGAGGCATGCCGAATGGTCCTAGAGTTGGCCATTCCTGAGGAGGAGCTAATCGAGGTGTGCATCTGCAAGCTGGCTACGGGGGTGCGCGACACTCGTACTGAGATGGCGAGGGTTCAGTTGGAGTTGAACCTGCAAATCATGGAATTACATTTGAAGGCCCAGCCTTCAACTCTTCTAGAAGTGAAGGAGCAGTGGGCAACTGCTATCACAGAAGCAGTAGCGGCGGTGGACAGTGCAGTAGCAGACTGCATGCAACTTTTTGAGTAGTCGTTTGAGGTCCTAACAAGCTTGCAGGAGGACCCCCAATGTACAACAACTAGAGACGGAAGCGCACGAGCTACAACAGCACTATGATGAAGTTAAGGGCACAGTGCAAACCGTCGCGCTGACACAAAGACTAGCAAAGCTGCAGGAGGCCAAGCAGTTGAAAGAACAGGTGGATGCAGCGCTGCACAAGGAAGCAGTGCTAAAGGCAAGACTAAAGCCCTGGCTGGATGAGGCTTACACCGGAACGGGCTCTATTGAAGGAAAGCTTGTGACTCTGTAAGCAAATCAACAAAATATTCAGGCTGACAGTTCAAGAGTAGTGACTAAGTAGATGGTTGAAGACGCGAAGTAGGTGGCCACACAGTGCACGACTGAGGTTACGGTCATACGAGTTGAGTTGGAAGGGCTTCCCGCAAAGATCTTTGCGCCTCCCGAGTGACTCGAGTGCGAGTCACGATGTTTGTGTCGGGGGCTTGTTGGGAACGGGATTCCCCAAGGACATTTTTGGGGCTAAAAGCCCAAGTTTTGGGTCAAATTTTGTAATAAACTTGTAAAGAGTCCACATTTTATGGTCGTAGAGCGCGAAGGTGTCATGAGTCATAAAGGGTTGTCCTCCGTTATTTTTATAAAGTAAAGTCGGCTTTAAAAGATCTATCCATGTCCTGCAGACCATAGGATTGTATAAAAAAAAGCTAAGTAAGCTATAAGTAGTTCAATACTCAAGAAGATAGTCATAGCTCAGAACTAAGAAGTCTAAGTTTCGGGTCGTAGTGTAGGTAGAGGCTCTGTAGCTGAGTGCCCAAAGGCCTAGGGTGGAAGTCTGCGGCTGAGTGCGTGGACACCTGTAGCTGTGTGCGCAGGGCGGATAGAGTCTGTAATCAATTGAAATATCAATAAAGAGAAGTATTCTGCAAATTCTGTGTCTTTGTTCCGATTAATGCATCTTTTCATGTTGTGTATGAATTTCATTTATAATGCTTATGCGATGCGCGAATGTATGTAATTACGTTGGTTAACTGAATGCAAGTAGGGATCTATTTACGCGGTGCTAACTGTGATTATCTAATAAGATAAGTAATATTCTTAAGATAACTTGACAATCTGTGCAATACGCTACCTTAGTAGTGTGAAATTATTTGAATCAAAGGTTAGGGTTGCGTGAAGGTCAATCGTACCTTTTCACGGAGGTACTAAAGGGCGGAATAGAGGGCTGGTCTAGAAAGCCCTAGAACTAAGTGACATGCACGAAGGCAAGAGTAGAAGGAATAAACCAATATCACGACCATCTCAGTGTGCGGAAACTTGGTTCCAGCATCCCCCCATACTGTTTTAGGTGAGACTTTGGTCTGCACTCTGCCAGTAGTGTAGGGATTTGTTTGGCTAACTAACGCTGAACCTGGGTCAGGCCCCAACAAGCCAACATTAGGAGTCTTGTCATCAACAAATTTCTCCAAAAATAACTTCTTAAACTCCCTCCAACTATGGATTGAATTGATAGGCAAACTATGGTACCATGTTGCTGCTCTACCTTCAAATGTAAAATGAAAAATCATGCAAGCAACATAATTTTACCTTACTTCCAACATTCGTAGATGCATGTAGAAATCATCAATGTGATCTTATGCCTTTGTCATCTTATCAAGATTAAACTTTGATAACAAATTTTTTGGGTGTTTGGGCATGTTATGGAGATTATTCGGAAGAGTAAGAGGCCCTTGGGCCATGCAATATAGTTCCTGGTTGAACATGTCTTCGTCTCTTGGTTACTCCTCCTTTTCAGAATCCAAGGAGCCTCCTTCTTGACTATCTAAACCGTCATATTGAACACAAAATCTCCATAAAAAAAAAGTATCTTCCTTGTACCCTTCGTTAACGGGTGGAAGTGGATCTTGTTGCACTGTGTCTTCATGGGATTTCACTAACTCTTCAAGAGTAGTAAAAACAAAATCTTCCACAGTAGAAACTAATACACGAGTACGAGTTGTTTCTTTCTTCTTTGGATGATGCGGGATATTGTGAGTTATAGGGAGTAAACCAATAGATTTTACAAATTGATGGGTTATAGGTCAAAGTGCCCAGAGTTGTTCTTAGGTAACCTTGTATGACAACTCTAGACTAGGCTGAGAAGATCCTCCTACTTCGAGAATAGGAGTTGGAATGGTGCTCGAAATGTTGCTACCTTGTCCAAAAGATGAATGGTTAGGGTGTGTAGAGTTATCAACCATAAAAAACTGACTGCCTTCCTTCTAGTGCTAGAATGTTGACAGTGTTGGATACTGCCAACATACAGGGGATATCCTCAATATGAGGTCCCAATTAGACCTCACACCCTTTGGTGTAGGAGTTCCATCCAAAATATGACCCGACTGTTGTTTATGTAAAGATATCCATTGGCTTTAGCTGTTAGCACGAGAGAGAAGCATACATGTGCTTTTGCATGAGCAAGCGAGTGTACCTTGTGACTATTCGATTGTAGATGTATCAAGGTTCTTTCACTACAGAAGGGGGATAAAGTGAGCCTCTAAGAGAGAAGTAATAATACTACCCTAATGGATACACACACAAATGAGAAATATTTTTCTAACATCAAGAAAAATAGTTCACATAGATGCAGCGATCGTTATAAACATTACAACACATTTCCAATTAGTTAAGCATCGAAGTCACCGAAATAGTTCATTTACTCCAGTACACGTGAAATAAAACATGAATCATAAACATTCAAAGAGTAGTCTTAGAAACATCCACAATCCATGCGTGAAAATGTGTTGGCTTGTAAGGCTTCAATATTAAGCAAAAGGTTCCAAGATACATAAATACAACAAACACCACTAGCTTCAATAGTGGAGCATTAGAGCCACTACTTGCTCCCCAAAAGTACTAACTTTGTCTCTCTAATGCCTTGTGGTAGAAGCTAAGGTTAAAAGTCCTTTAAATGAGTAATGAGGATCCTTTTATAACTTGAAGCGTAGCCTTTCATATCCCCATGACTCTTGAATTTCCAACTCCTAATGACCTTTGGACTTCCAAACGACTTTTGGAATTACATATGACTCTTGGTAGTACATGTCTTTTGGACTTCCACGACTCGTTTGTCCATACATCTCTCTTGGATTTCCCTTATTGTCTTTACAATGATTACATTAATACATCACAACTTCCAAATCATCATATGATCATTGTCCTTGATGATTGGGACTAATAGTCACTGATGACATGGACTTTCTTCGGTGGTGACATGGTTGGCATTTGTGTCTTTGTTCTTCATGCAGCTTCTGATCCTTGATGTCTTCATCTTTAAAAGGGTCTTTGATCTAATGGAGTCTTCAGGGTGTTTTTATCATCAAGATTTCAATGTGTCCTTTGTTCTTCATTGCTTCCTTTATTTGACTTCTTTGCCTGATCTTCCTCATGCATGCTTTCCATGTTGTCCCTGAAATAACTGTATCTACAATCACTCATGACAAGTAACCATTGACCTAAAATATCCTATTCTAACATGTTTTATGAGAAGTGTTTGTTCATGCCTTATCAGTGCGCCTGAAAGGGACAAAGAGAGTTTTTGGGCACACTTCGAAACGCTGAAGGGGAAAAGGGATTAGGCTTCAAGGCTTTGACATGCACTCAAAAGGAAGAGTCATTCAAGATAGGGTGCATGGCATGAGTCTGAAGGATGAAGGGGAAGTATTCAGGCTTCCCAAGTGCACTAAGTGCTCAAGGGAGAGAAGGAGGGCACAGGGCACACTCGTAAGGGTTGAAGGAGGAGGCTTTGGGCCTTCAGGGTTTGCTCATGTAGTCAAGAGGCCCAAAAAAGCGCATGTCACAAGTCTAAAGGCTGAACCTTTGTGCCTTCGAAGTGCGCTCATGTGCTCAAAGGCTCAAGAGGGAACATGGCTCATTGTGGAAGGCTAAATCATGGAGCTTAAGGCCTTTAGGGTGTGCTCATGCGCCCAAGGAGGGCACATTCCTTCGTGTCGAAGGGGTGCACTCAAAGGAAGACTTGGTTTCTAGAAGAGTCCAGTTTAGAGTAAGGAAGGGGTAGGGCTTAAGGAGTGTGCTTTGCGCCCTTAGAGGGTGCATAGTGCCCTTTAAATAATGAATTATTTCCCATCAAGGCTTCAGGGTGTGCTCATGCACTCTTGGCCTCAATGGGTTCGCTTTGAAACCAAAATTTTGTCTAAGTTTGGAAGAAGGAAGAGGGGCGAACATGATGATTTTAGACATAAAATCATGTGCGATAGATACCAACTCATTGAGAAAACTTAAACAATCTTGGAAAAGGATAAAGATACATCAAAATGCCACATTACATGCATTCCCTAAGTACAATAGGTGAAGTGTGTCTAACTACGGCCCAAAAGTGTTGTTTTACAACAAAAAATATGTTATGACCATGGAATACACCAAATATGTTCTAATCAATGCGATGACACTTGAGAACACCCAAGAATACTTGAAACATATAGACTTACATGAAATGACACTTGACGACCAAGGTGACACTAGATACAACGCTAAAGTAGGCTCCAAAATTTGAATGTAATGAAATTTTGGAGGGTGTTGTAGCAGTGACAACAAATCCACACCACACATCCTCTAAAGTCATTATGTGATTCTCCACATGTAAAATGGTTCCATGTTTAAAATTATTTCCTATGTAAGTCATATAGAAATTTGTTAGACTAAATATTACACTAAGAGGGGGGGTCAATCAGTGTAATGGTTAATGTAACAATTCAAAACCATTTCATCAATAACCGAATATATCATTATATTAGAAAGAAACATGCATCATAACAAAGAATGAAACAATATATCGAGTAACAATCATCACATCAACGCATGATAACACCAACTTTTAGGTGGAAACCCTTACGGGAAAAAACCACATATTCTTATCTTAAATCTTCAATTTACAATGTTTACTAGCATTGACTAAAATGATACACCCATCCCTTAAAAATGCAAGCACCAACTTGCCTTGGGCTACAATCTGATTGAGGCACCAACCTTGAAATTATGCAAGCACCAACTTACTATAGGCAACAATCTGATTATGGCACCATCCTCGATGATGTACGAAACAACCTAATTGAGGCACCAACCTCTTACTGATATAGGAAACAACATTATTGAGGCACCAACCTCTGATTGATGTAGGAAACAACCTAATTAAGGCACCAACCTTTGAATGATGTAGGCAACAACCTAATTGAGGCACCAACCTATGATGGAGGCACCCACATTCTTCACAAACCAGTGGACCGCATTTCACAATTTTTAGATTGGATCCACGAGCATCAAAAACACTGAATTGTCATAAATATACTCATATGAACAATGTCATGACTTGTACATCAACCTACAACAACATGTTCATTAATCTGGTCACATATCAACTTTTCTGGAAACCTGTTTCAATCATGTGTATAATACTACTCATACCTGTAACCTGTTCATAAACCCCTAAAGAAATCCAAAACACACAATGTGGCTTCTTAACATAAAAAATGCATCTTCATGATTCTTCATAATCCTTTGATTGATCACAATAGAAATCTAGTCATCTCCACTTTTCCAAAATTAAATTTGGAGTTGAGAAAACCCAAAAATACAGTATAAGTATTAATTGTTTGATACAAGATCCCTTTGAAGGCACATTTTACAAAATAGCCCCTTTCCGACAACCATTTTACAAAAAGATCCTTTTTAGTCTCCTAAGTGTTTGACAAAATGTACTTTTGTAGGAAAAATAAAATAATAATAAAAAATAATTTCTAACCTCATGAGCAACCGAGATTGAACTTGAGACCTTAGCTACACAATACAAATCTAATACCAACTGTGTTATGCAATGATGCTTACAATACCATTCTCTTAAACTCATTTTTTTTATGTTATAGCTAACTCCAAAAGGGAAGAGGATGGGATCCAATCTTGTGGTCATCCATCGTCTAAGCTCCACATTACGTCTCTTCTCACTATGTAGTCATAAAATAATTGAACAATGTGTCTACCATGTCGTAGTTAGCACAACGACTAATCACATAATTACAACTTGTCGACAGTCAGCGCGAGATCCCATATCGTTGTCAATCAACATCCAATTTCCACATTATATCTTTGCTCACGATGTAATATACGTAGGCATACAAAAATCGAACCTAACCACATTTCCACTACATTGCAAACAACTCAATGACCATTCGACATGTCTACTAAATGGGATACTGCAAAACATGTTTAAAAGAAATTGGTAATAGAGGCTTCCAATAAGAATTGAAATCAAGACTATCCACCAACAAAGAACTTGAACCAATGAAATCGACCACCGAACTCATAACCAATTGTATGTCCCATGTATGTTCATTGCAATTGGAACCAATGTGATTAGGATCGTAGGAGGAATGAGACTTACATATTGACACAAGAATAAAAATTAAAATTTCCCAACAAGTCACCTATCCTAGTACTACTCTGGCCCAAGCATGCTCAGTTGCAAAGTTCTCATGAGATCTAATGCATTAATGTCATTGTGATCCAATTTGTTTAACAAAGGAAACTTCACGAATGACAAAAAAATATGTCACAATGCTTAAGAGAAATATTGCAAATCAATAGTATAATAAGAACTCAAAATATGGCATGATGCATAATATAGATATTGTATAAAAACATTATAATAAGAACTTAATGCGTAAGATAAATATTGCATAAAAATAACACAAGAGAAATTCAAATATTTATTGAAATGGGTAATATACCATGAGACTACATTATGAGAAAAAAAATGATTTACTCCATAGTGAAGTTCGATATTTATACTTTTTATGGGTATCTTTCACTGAGAGTCATGCCTCCTCTTACATTTCAAATACCATGAGTAAATACCATAGTTTACAAAATCCATGGGTGAATACCATGTGCAAATATAATAAATTACGACACCATCGGTAAATATAATAAATTATGATATCATGGGTGAATACCATAGATGAGTATCATAGTTACGATGGTAAAACTGAAATCATCATGCGATTAGATTATCACTTTAATATTATGATTTATTTTGTTTATTATCATGCATTATCCATGGTTTTAACAACCATTGGTAGAACAATAATTATTAACTTTGGTAATCCACCCCCCAAGGAAGAAATGGTCCCCATTGTGTACAGTTCCCTCATCACATGAGGATTTTTTTCCTGAACTTGGTTCCTAGTGAACCACTTGCCCTGGTGAAGAATTTTCCCCTGTGCTAACCACTCGATAGAGTTGTATGTTCTATTGGTGAGTACCCTTCATCCTGGTGTCCATAATTCCATAAGTTGTACCCTCAAACTTACACAAAACCTGATGTTGGTCATGTCAATGTTTATACTTGGAATTGACTATTGGTAGGGCATCATGAACTTATTGTTGCAAGTGTTGAAATTGTTCAACAAATTTGGCTCCTTGATGGGGGAAATTTTTTGGTGAAGATGCAGTTTGAAAAGTGACATCCATGGGGGTTGCTAGCTGGAATCTTGAACATATCTCAAAAGAATATTGAAAAGAGATTTGTTGTAGCCACACTGAACTTATGGAAGTATGTCATCCAATGTAAGTGGATTTGTGACTTGGAAGAGTAGGGGAACCTTTGTAGGTGAGGTGAATATATCTCTGAGTCCTTTATCCAGTTGCTTGTGTTCTATAAAGAAAGCTTGTACTTAAGCTGTGGTGGTTGCAGTGACCTATTGTTTACCTTCTAACTGAATTTTGGAAAGGACAAACTTTGAAGTGTGAGAGACTACCTTCTTGCATTGTTTTGCTGAGATCAATGAAATTACAGTATTCAAAACTACTTCTGGTATCTTGTAGAGTTGATCCCCCATAGTAACAATGACACTACGTGGTCGAGCCTCATAAACAAAATAATGTTTCCGTGTATAAGGTTGTCCTAAAAGAACATCACAAAATTCAAGAGGAGCAACATCACACAGTATCTTGTCCGTGATCCTGCATAATATTATGATTTATTTTGTTTATTATCATGCATTATCCATGGTTTTAACAACCATTGATAGAAAATAATTATTAACTTTGGTAATTAATTTCACTTGATACAAAGGCTATATATATATATATATAATAAATAATATAATATTATAATATATATAGATATATACATAACAATATATATAAATACATACATGGTCCTAGGGCTCATGGGGCTAACCTTAGGTTGTTGTTAATGCCTTCAAATTCGGAGATATAAAACCATATGACCACAATTTATTTACCATGTGACATTTTTCATGAACCAAAGACAATAGGGTTTAGCCCTGTCAGCACATGACAATGCCATGAGACCCAGTCCTAAGGGATCCATGGTCATCAACATGCTAATGTCAACATGACATCATCATGCCATGTGGCAACCCATGATTGGTGCCACATGTCACACATATTCGATTATTGGTGCCATTATGCATGCCACGTGGCAACCATGTTACCTATCGTATGTCACATAAACGTTACCTACCATGTCATCATATTAGGCCAATCAAAACTCGCCACATGTGACTTGTGAATTGTCAATGTTAGGGCTACCACATCCTAGTTGGTTGTGCATGGGGTCCACGTGGCATCTAACCGAAGGGTCCACGTGTCATTATAGGATTAGGCTAGCGTGGAGGGGCGATTTTCGTTAACCCTCAGGCAAGTTGACACTTCATCTTTTGTTCACGAGAATTTCATCGGCTAGATCCTCTATAAGATGCTCAATTTTAATGGATTAAGTGCATGTTTATGTAACATTCATTGTAGATTTCATCCCATGACCATAGACCCACTCCAAAGATGCTCGTTGTTTAACAAATTTGGTGTTTTTAACCTTGTTGCGACTGCCAAATTTAAACGATCATAATTTCTCATTTGAGAGGAGTCTTTTCAAGTGTGATATATCATTGGAAAGGTATTAGAAAGGAATTTTTAACCATACCATCCATAGATTCATTTGCGCATCACAACATAACTAAAAAAAGAAGAAGAAGCTAACATAATGCTTCCTTGGAATCATGAATGGTACTAAAACTTCCTTAGCCATCCCCCAACATCAATGACAACATTGTGTATAACAAAAGTCACTAATATGCGAAAATCACCCATACCTTATACCAACCTCACCCCTTTGAACCAATTATAAGGACAACAAATCATAAAAAGGGTTGTAATAATGCAAGGAGGAGCACAAGTCACCCCATCAAATCCTCTAAAGGAGGGGGGAGAAAGGATGCCTTACAAAGATGTAATTGTTAGTGCATCCCCATATAATCAAGGTGGCATGGAAGCATTGCTGATTCACAATGCCTATGAGGCATTTGAATGAAATGGTGTTATTGCAAGAAAATTAATAGTAAGGATATAGTTTTTCCTCAAAATCTAGATGCGGATGCGGATTGGCTCTAGGAGGTTAAGATTTATGGCTTTGACATATGAATAAGGATGCCTTATTGCCGGGTTTGTCCATTATCTCATTGGATTTAAACTATCATAATTGATGTGTTTCAGTTACTTTTGTTGTGGCAAGGATATTTATAGGTTGTGCAACATTTATTCTCATCATATACATATGGATCGTACATGTCTTTGGGATTGGCTTGTTAACTCTCTTATGGATGTGGATTTTGATACCACTATATGGTTGAGTGGGTGGTTCCAATGATTTTGGGCTTAGAGAAGGATGGTTGTTCATGATGCTAGGACAAGTTTCAAATTTTGATGTTAATTGGAGACATATGCATTTGGATTATGGAGGGCGACTCCCTTGGTCTAATGGGATGATAATAACTATCATAATTCATGTTTCTCTTCCCCTCTTGTTTGTGTATGTCTCGTAGTCACTCCTTCACAATATGTAGGTTTAGATCATCTCCTATCAAATGTCCATTTTCAAAGTTAGAGACTCATCTACTCTACCCAATTCATTGCCTTTTAAACTCAATGCTTCACACCTTAGATCTAAGGAATGTTACTCATTGATTACTAAGGCTTAGAACCTTCAACCTAGGCCCTAAGCTAAAGTTGGATGGATATTATGGTGAGAAACAACCATTAGAAAAATTGTGAAATTATTTCATTATTAGGGCAAAATGGTCACTTGATCAAAACAAATAAGAAAAAAGTAGGCTAGGTAAAGATTTACGAAAATTGACACTTTTTTAGATGAGGATTTTCACTAAAGAAGAGCAGTTTCTTTAGATGCATGGAAGAATATCACATAAGAGGCATTCAAGTTAAAGCCCATTTATTATAGATTAAGTGATGAATTCTAAAAAAATTATTTTGACTTTCTCAATCAAAAAAATACTTCATAAATAATTATTGGCTTGAGGAACCTAGAGGGGATCTTGGTGTAGGACTTTAATGAGGTTAGACAATTGTTTGATCTTCACTTTTAAAACATAATTGATAAGTAACTCGTGATGGGGAGTGTCAAGACAACAATAAAGTTTGTCAATGGTTTGTCCCTTTTGAAGTTTGAACTTGCAAGAATAGATTCTTATGGTTGAAATGATTGAAGAAGATGTTTTGGAAGTGTTGGATACAATGAAAAATTTAAAATATACTAGAATAGTTGGTCTCCACCATGAATTCTCTAAAATAACATGGAATATAGTTGGTTAAATATTTAGTATGTATGACTAGAAAAGTTTTCAATTTTAGGATAATAGGTAAGTTGCAAAATCAAGGATTGATTAAACTAATCCCAAAGGATTCAACAAGGGACAACACTGGTATGTGGCATGTTATCGCTCGACTTAATATCTCCTACAAATTTTTGGCTGGGTGGCAAACTAGATTGTCTTTCCTTAGAAAACATGCTTCATCTCTCGATAAAATTTTGACAACATGGGAGAGTGTTGTCTGGGAGAAAGAGCTTGGTTAGCAAGTTCTTTTGTTGAAAAATGAATTTGGTAAGACTTATGACATGATATATGATCCAAATCTCAGGGGGGATTATAACCTAAGTTCAAATGTTTAAGTTAAAAAACCATATTGTTTTATGTAAAAGGGAGCTTAATTGATATGTAACCGATAGGTTCAAACCTAACCAAAGCTGAATCAGTTAACAAGACACATTATAAGAAGGCAATAGTTAGAGAGTGAAGGTTGGGAAGGAGAGGTCCCAAAATTGGCCTCATTGCATGTAATAGTTATTCTTAATGGAATTCTTCTTCTTCTCCAATTCTCATTCTCTCTCTTCATATTTTTGTGATGTATTCAGTTCTTTCATTTTTGTTAATGTTCTTGTGATTAGTTTCATGGAAGAATTATATGTTTTCTCCCCTCCTCTCTCAACATTCATGGCTCCTAGATCTTAGCCACCAATATCTGATAAATGGTATCAAAGCAGGTTACAACTCCATGGGAACAAAGGTTTGAAGCATATTTCAGTTTCAAAGTTTTGCATCAATCTCCAACCTCCTTTTGGTACTTTTGGAGTCCACTTGCTTTGCAATACACTTTAAGTATCACAATTAGCTTGCAAACATTATGAGGTTTACTCCCTCCGATCTTCATTCACCATTGCAGGAACATTATAACATGGATTCACTACATCTGTTGGTTTGCAACGTGGAGGTTCCATGACCTCTACAACAACCCATGTTGCATTTCAAATCCTTGACATCCTTTCTGGCCCTTCACACTTGTATTCTCACATTTATTATTACTGTAGATTTGTACAACGATGTCATAGGTGACAAAATTTGTATGCAAAACATAGAATCTTGGATGACCTCATTTCAACCATTTCTTAGCTTCTCTATGCTGATATGGCCACCTTAGACGCACTACTTGGATGGAGTGTAAGACAACAATCTTCAACAAACTTCATGCATGTGCCACAACCTCTACAAAGCACTTTAGAGGGTGTAAAATAGCTCATTTTAAAGGATTTTATGTTAGCTCAAATGAGTTTTTGTTTGTTTGTTTGTTTTTTATGGAATTTGATTTGACTTCCTGGTTTAAGAGATTTTGTCGATTGAAGTCACACATGTCCATAAAGCTACACGACTTCATGTATCTTGAGTTTCATGAATGTTTTATCACTCCACAAATCACCACAATGCAAGTATCTTAAATCAATGGAAAGATTTCTTCAATACCTCAAAATGGTCTTTGACAAAATTTCATTTCATTACCTATAACAAAAGTTATCAACAAAGTTGCAACAAGAGGTCCATTGCAACGAAAACAAAAGAAACGTTATGGGCAAACTGCACAAAACCCTTCTCCAAACTTGCCATTTCCAACTTGGTTATGGGTCATCCATAAAGCCACAATTATGGGTTAACCACACAAAACACTTCCCTTCATTGACATATGGCACATTGTAATCATGATGGTTATGGGTCATCCATAAACCCATGTTTATGGGTTAACCACACAAAGCCCTTCTCTTCAATGACTCATGGCATATTGTAATCATGATGGTACATTAAACATAACGAGGTCCCTCTTTTTTTAACGTTTTGAATAGTGGGGATCATCATTCTCTAAGGGGGGGGTTGATCTAAATCTTAGGGGGGTCTTATAACCTAAGTTCAGATGTATAAGTCAAAAAGTCATATTTTTATGTAAAAGGGAGCTTAATCAATATGTAATTGACAAGTTAAAACCTAACCAAAATTGAATTCGTCAACAAGACACCATATAAGAAGGCAATAGGAAGAGAATGAAGGTTGGGAAAGAGAGATCCCAAAATTGGCCTCATTGCATGCAATGCTTCTTCTTCTTTTCCAATTCTCATTCTCTTTCTCCATATTTTTGTGGTATTTAGTTCTTGTTATCAATGTTCTTGTGATTAGTTTCATGGTAGATCTATATATTTTCTCTCCTCCTCTCTCGACATTCACAACACTTGGATCTTAGCCCCCAAAGTCCAGATTAATATACTTGAGTTTTATAATAGACATGTTATCTTGGTTGGTGTTTGGCTTTCATTTTGTATTCATGATCAATGTTTTAACATTTATTTTAATTAATTGGTTTCTCTAAAATAAAATTGTTTTTCATAAGTCTATTAGGTAAAGATGCCCGCTTGCACCTTACCTTTATATTTTATTTGCAAATGCATTGGGACAAGTCCAATTTCTCATTGATTGATGTTGAGGGTGAACCAATATGGTTGATCTAACCATGTCAATAGATGATGAGATTGTCCACCATTTGGAAATTCCATTTAGGGTTAATCTTTCCCTTTCATATATCCCGTAAATGGTATTTACAAAGATTATATAAGAAATTCAAAATTCAATATATATAATTCTCTTATTTATTTACAAAGTTATAATAAATATAAAATTATGTAAGCTTTTAAAAGATCTTATCTCTTTTTTTTTTCTTTGGCATTTTCATTTGGTTTGTAAAAAAGATGTTCAATTCCAAGAGACATGTTTTTCAGTGTAAAAAACCCAAAGATTAAGTGACCTCTAGATAGATCTCATTATAATAGAATTCCAATATCTCAACTCTTAATAAATCATAAATTATTAATATATCTAACTTGTAAACCACGGAATATATTCCTAATGTTACAATCATATTTGAAAAATGTGATACTAAACCTTATCCACGTGCTCTAATAAATTACTAATTCACCCTAATGAAATAAAAAATATCGCAAATTTGTTAGGTTCCAAACACTCCCTTTATTTCCCTACGCATCTTCTAATGTCGGCACTGATAGTCAAATAGTGAAGTGGGTGTTGATACCTTTTTAAAGGACGATCTGATTTGAAACCCCTTATTTTTTGAGGTTATGCAAGATTGCTTTTGTAAAGGTGAGGATTTTTTAAAAAACTTTAGATAACGTAATACTTACTATACATCACCGACGGTGAAAAAAATTGATTTTTTTTAAAATAACACTACCCGGTAGAATGTTATCTACACTCGCTCTGTAATCTGTGAGAGAACTTCATAGCCGAAAGCGAAGGGTCGAAGGTAAGCATTAAAAAATTCTCCCAACAAATCTCATATCAGCACGCGAATTCACGTTTGATTTTTATTGGCGTATTTACCCATAAATATACTGAGATCTGGGGGAGCGTCTGAGCTTGGGATTTTTAATTGTCATCCAGCTATTAATTCAGTATCCCTCGGACGGGCTATTGAAAAAAATACGGTATGAACAGTGTATCATGACAACCCTGTGAATTTATACGAGTACAAATATTACTAAATCATTCCTCATCAACGGTTTCGCGGATCTAGGGATCGAGCCTCCAAAATTGGCTTTTGAATGGTTTTAAGAGGCGTGGCGCCGAGCTGGGCTGAGTGTTTTCGGAAGGGTGGACAAACAGGGTTGCAGTGATTGGAAGTCTTGAATCTCATGGCTTCCTCTACAAGTCAAGGGGACTTCGACTATGTGTTCAAATTGTTATTGATTGGAGATTCAGGAGTTGGCAAGAGCAGTCTTCTTTTGCGGTTTACTTCAGATTCCTTCGACGATCTCTCACCAACAATCGGTATGATTCCTTTCTCACCTAAATCCTTGGCTTGCGTGTTTTTGGCCCCTTTTGTCTCATAAATTCCTTCTGTTAAAAACTTTTGTTTCTGTAAGGATATTGATTTTTCCTATTGTTGAGCTAAAAAATACCAGAGTTGTGGTTTGAACTTTTAGATCTGTTTTATGCTTGTAGGAATTATATGGAATATGCATCTGGGAGCTACCGGTGTATAATTCATGTAAACATTGTGATCACCTTCTTTCTAGGTGTATACCGTGACCCATACGGTTGTGATCGCCTTCTTTCTAGATTTGATCCATGTAGGCATAACTATGATGGAGCTAACGCTTCTTGCGAAATTTATTTTTTTGTTTATCTTTTGAATATTGCAGAATAGCAGTTTGGATTCCTAGAGGGGCCAATCTGATCACATTTTCATTTCACTGATATATTCCTGGTCCATACTTGGTGCAATTTTAAATATTAAGCCATCTGAGCAAATTTGGAATTTATACCTGAAAGGCCTGAGGTAATTTAGAGAAAGGAGTTTTGAGTGCCGTTTTTAAAATAATCTGGCATCTTTGTATAATGTAGTTTTTGCAAGAGATAGATTGGGTTTTAACAGATTCGGATAGATTTTCCATTAGTTTTTGTTTGAAATGCTTTTGCCGTGAAAGTTATCCACTCATTCTTAGTATTTAATGTTGCATAGAGATGTTTCATCAGCACCCCGTGATCATTGCCGAAGTTGCCTTCTTTTTTTCTTCAAATTCAAGTCCTTTATTATTATTATTTTTTTTTGGCGGGTGGGAGTGGGGGAGGGGATTTAGTGCCTTATTCTCTATACCTGTCTTCCACCAAATTTCCGGGATGGGGAGTGAGGGAGTGGGGAGACGAACAAGGAGGATGTGAAATTCGATGCTCCTTCCAGTCTGTGTTCATACGTCAACCCGATAGAAGTCATTCTTCTAGATGAAACCCTCAACCACAAAACCCTTCAGCTGAAAAATAAAATGTGCTGCTATAAACCTTTTTGCTACTTATTTCCCTCATCACAACGCTTAAGGTTGCTCTTACCATGTTAATTTCTAAATACTAGGTCTGATCTATTTCACAAAACAATTATTCTATACCCAAAAAATTATTTAACCAGTAAATTAATTTTCTAAGCTGCTGAAATAAGCACACTGGTACTTTCAACTTCAAACTTAAAAATTATGCAGTGGAAAATAAAGAGGAAATCACAACCACAACAATTTTTTTTGCCCAATAAATCTCCCTTAACTTTTATTAATCTGGAAAATTTAGGGTCTTGACCCACAAAGAAATACACATAAATTAAAACAATAATTGACCATGGAAGTAGCCCACTGGGTTCTTGGCCCAAGAGAAATTTGGCCTCTGGAAATTCAGCTTCCTTGAATAAATTTGGCCTTGGCAAATCTTGGCCTCTACTTGTGAATTTTGCTCCCTTGGCTGTAGGGCCTGCGCACTGGAAAGACTCAGCCCCCCTGGCTGGAAACTTGTCTTCCTTCCTTGCTCCACACAGCCCTTCATTGAAACTTGACCTCACTCCACAAACACAACTTGCACAGAAAATTTGGCCTTCTCCTTCAAATTCTCGGCCTCTCTCTTCAAATTCTCAGCCTCCTCTAATTTCCTTTCCTAAGAACCCTTGCTGCACACTTTCTCTTTTTCTTCAGCCACTGGAGCCTCTCACTCCTTGAAAAAATCTTTCTCTTAATCACAATGTCGTGTCATCATCCTCTTCCTTCGGTTCCCTTTATAACTTTTCATTGAGCCAAATCCCCAATCTTGAAAGTGATAGAGGGCTAGGATTAAATCCTAACCCACTTAAATCAATGGTGGAGATTAGATCTAAGTCACTTAAATAATTAAGTTATTTATCCTTAGAAACCTTGGTGCAATAGCCATCGTTAATCAATAAATTATTTAATGTGCTTTACCTAAGTTAAAACTTAGGAAAAAAATCATAATACTTGCCCCTCTTGAACAAGCACCTAAGGAGGGCTCTATCCTGCATGCTTGACACTTAGCCTATGTAGAATACCTTTCGATGTTACAAACATCAATACTGAAGGGGGAATAGAGTAAAGGAATTCCATTAATGAGTTCAAACATTCCTCTTTACTAGAGGACTATTAGAGGCATACACATGGAAAACTTGAACGGACTAATAAGAACAATGATTACCTTTCATTGTAGAGTTGTCCAATGATCAATCTTGACTTCACTCCTCACTTTAGTAATAGAAGGATCACAATGAATTGCAAGGCCTCGATTATACTCCTTGCTTACTTCTCAACATATTTAGTATGCCTCTGTTGAGATGTTGCGAGTAGTGTGAGCTTCACTTTCAGTTACGATTGACCTTATGGCGTATCATTTATTATATTTAGGTTTGGTTAAGTCCGACTTAGTCAAAATATGCTCATAACCCCTCTTGGGAAAAGCGGACAACACCTTGAATTGTGTAGACATAGACCAATTTCTTTGTAATATTCATTGAAGTGGATTCTTTTCCATCATTACTAAAATATTATGCCTAAGGACATTGTCAGAGACTAGAGTGTTGCACTTTTTGTGCTTGATTTATTTCCCTCTCTGGCATACCTATGCTTGGGTTATTTCTCTTTCTACTGCACTTATGATTGGGTTTGTTTCTCTATCTAGGGTTATTTTTCCCTAGTGCTGGTTTCTTCTCTTTATTGCAGAATTAGGGTTTTGCTGGTTTGAGCAAATTTGATCCTCTCTCTCTGTCTCTCGTTTATGAATCTTAACATTCTCCTTAGAGTTCTTTACAGCTAAAACTGATTGCAATCCCAATGTGGCCTTTTGAAGCAAATCCATTGCTGTATTTTCAGTTTTGACTAAGATGATCTATTTCCAAATTGATATGAATAAAGGTTATGGAAATAGAGGAAATGGAAATACTTGAATTAGGGAACACAAGAATTGCATTGAGAACTTTACGTAGAGCAAGGTGAGAGGACATAAGACTTTAGCTACAACTAGGAAGACACAGGAATTTACTCAGAGAGAATCTAATTAACTAGAGAAACTCAAGTCAACCACAACAAATCTAGCATGTCCTTTTACAATAAAATATCGCACTCTCAGAGATAAAGTCCAAAAACTCAAGTGCGGGATCTTGTGTACTCAAGAGGGGGTGAACTCTGACCTCACTAACCCTCTTCTCCCTTTTGGCTAGCTGTTCTCCAACTCAAGGGGGGTTTGTTTGGGTAATTTCTAGGTTTGAGTTCAAAGGGAAATGCCTTCAAACACACACACACAACCAAGGAATCACTAGGAGAGTAAAATTCCAACAAAACAATTTAAAGGATCTATGAGGAAAAATGGTGATGGAAGATAGAAGATCAATGCCTTAGCTTGCCAATATATTTTTGGGGGCACACTGGGTCAAGGAGCAACACACTGGGAGAGAAAGGAGACAAACGTGGGTTTAAACTTAAAGAACTAAGGGACACTAGCTTGTGTCCCTTAGACGTCTAACCCTAGCATCCTTCAATATTCATAGATGGGATAAGGGAATGAACTTAGCTTGGATCATCTCAAGAAAGACTGATGAGAGGTTCAAAGAGGCTTGGAGTAGATCTAGTTTCAAGGACTAGGGCAGACTAACTCGTGTACCCTAGAGGTGTGGGCTAGGCACCTTACAATTTTCAAGGATAAATAAGGGAGGGAGCTTAACTTATGTCACCACAAAAGAAGGTGATGAAAGTCTTCCCGAGGAGGATAATGAGATAAAAATACCAGATAAACTATGGTGAATATTTAGTAACCCTTATCTATCAACTTAAACAAGATAAAGAAAGATATCTTAATTTATCATGCATCCATCAAGATTCACTACTAAGCCTTCCTCATCAAGATATATCAATATCCATCAAGAAGAGAAAACCATCCACATCAACGCAAACTCCTCAAGAAGTCACTCAAGTCATCCATCCATAGCCAAAATTAAGAAACAAGAGAGTTTCAGAAATTTCAGATTTGTAAAGGGATTTATGCCCAAATACAAATATGATATAATGAGAGTTAAGTGCACCTCTGTTTATAGAGGAGGTGCTCAACTTCCTTTACAATAAAATATTAATTTCCTAGGCTAAAAAGCCCCTAATCTATAGCCTATGGAGGGTCAAAGGGCCCTCTTCTATAATTAATTAATCAAAAGTACAAAATCAAAGGACGTTTCATGCCACATGTACAATAATTAAGGGACAGAAACTCGCAAAAATAACTCACCTCCTTAAATGAGGGAAAGATGCACCAACTTTGCCTCCAAGGGCCCTCAAATTGTGGACACAAGGGCTTCAATAATAAGGAATCTCCATCAGCGGGGGTTGGCCCCTCAAAATCAGCTCCACATGTGCAACACTCAGCTCTCAAAGGCTCACCATGGTGGGTTTCATCCACCAATCATAAAAAGCCTTGAATCTCCCTCAAAGTGTGAGTGTATGCATCTCCAAGGTGGACATGTGACCTTTCAAGACCTTCTTCCAACCCTTTCAAGGGTGTGTATTCTCAAACCAACCCCACAAGAAATGCAAACAGGCCCTTCAGGTTTCCATTCAAGTGAACATTGAGGGTTTATCTGCAAGACAATAGCAAGTTTGTTACAAACAAGTGCAGCCCCTTGGATCAGTTTGATTGACAAAACTGATATCCTTTCTTTACATATGCAACATATGGTTCTTAATGCCTTCCAATTGATTGCATGGTTTCAAAGTAAAACACTGCCCTTTCAACAATGAAAGTAGAATATCAGCTCTAGCAATCAGCATCAAAGTTATTAGGGTGGTGTCATCATCAAATATACTCTTTCAAACCACATCAGAATGAATGTTTACAAATATCGACCCTCCAAATCCTCTGAAAATAACATCATTACCCGTGCCGTTATAGGTTGGCTCCGGGGCAAACTCAGGTTGGCTCAGCATAAGTCATTTTAGCATCCAAAACATATGTACACATACACATACAATCCTCAGAGCACATGACCAGCTGAGGTTCTGAGGCGCTCTAGTGATCTATCACAGTTATTAGGGCTGAGGTTCTGTTGATAGATCTTCCTGAATTACTCCACTTCAGTGCTGGTATTATATCTCTTTTCTCTGGCCCCAAAGGGTCTATAAAAGCAGAACTTCAACATATGGATGTCAACCTTTAGTTGCTGTTAGCTGACTTGTGATTTCTACTCATAATAACTAGGAAACCTGCTAATTCAAGGACTGATACCTCTTCCATATTGCACTGTCTCTATGTGGTTATTACACCAAATTTCCACAAATCTTTAGTACTTACAGCTTTACAGCAATAACCACTAGAGTTTCTAGCCTCAGCCATACAAACTACTGATATATTCTTCTTAAACTGCTATGACACAACCCTAATTTATGCAATTGGAGACCTCAATAAGTGCTGTAGTTATGTCTGAAATATGCCCTTTCTACGGTCATCTATATTCTGAACAGAGTACCTCCTGTTTAATAGATGGTTGAGCTTGTACAGCAGAAAAACAAAAGCTCCGAATGCTGAATGAGAAATGATTGATCTATTCTGCCGAAGATTAACAACAGCAACTTTTCCAAGTCCTACAATTCAGTCCAGCTCCTGCTTGATGGAATCCATTTGCTGTATATTGTAGGAAAGTGGACAACACCTTCCATCAATTTTGAGATTGTATCCTACACCAATATGCCAGTCAAAATAAATTTTCTGTAAGCTTGTATTTTAGAATACTTACATCGATATCATCAATGTTTTCAAATTTTTGTTTGTTTATATTGTTGTATTCTTAATTACCTATCAGCGTCCTTTAGACATTAGTTATTTAATTTTTGATGTTCCCACAATTTTTGATTTTGTAACTTTCTTAAGCACATTACTTAGTATTTTTTCTCATTCTTCATTTTTGTTTTCAATAATAGTTCACATGCCTATTTCTTCAAATTGTTTGTGGTTAAGAATCTTGATATATGGTTGATGGCTCAAATGTAGGTGTGGACTTTAAGTTAAAGCTCATGACAATAGGAGGAAAGAGGTTGAAGCTAACAATTTGGGATACAGGTATCTGTTCAACTTTCAAAATTGAAACATAAGGATAAAAAGAAAAAGAAAATAGAAGTGATATATTTTAAATGTCATATTAGATGCATGCTTTGTGAAAAAAGAAAATAGGAAAAAACATTCCAACTATCCTTCCCTAATGAAATCCATGTATATATTTTGCATAAAGTGGTTGCCTTTTATTTCTTTGTTGATTTGTGCGGACATGCTTCATTTTTTTCATATTGTAAAATATAATTGACTTTCATCATAGTCTTTATTTTAGAGTTTGTATGGGATGCCATCATTATTTTATCTTGTGGCAAGACATTCATTCTAATCATGCATAGAAAATAACACAAAACACACCTATTAAAATGTGAAAATATATACATTTGTAAGAATTTACCTTGAATATTTGTTAAAACTTAACATATAGGAGATGTTGAAATGTGTAGCTTGGGAGGTACTCCCACAACCCTTGGGGTACTAGGTTGTGTGGAGTTGACCCACGAAAATGTGGTTGTGGCAATGTATGCAAGTGGTGGGCTAAAGACACAAAATAAATTATAGTTTATTCTATTGGTTGCAAGAGGCCATCTTTGATGGACTAAAGGTGGCACCTAAGGCTACAATAGAGAGGTATAAATATAGTGACCTAAGGAGAGGTCAAACACACATTGCAACACATCTCTTGTGAATACGATCCAAAGAAGGAAGCCACATATACTCAAGGAAGCCACAACTATATTTCACATGCTATATTGAAGTATTAGGTGTGTATATAGACAAAACTTCGGGTAATGGGCTACCTTCCACTCGCTTTGAGAAGGTGTCTTAAGTGACCCTCTCCCTCACTTATATTATAAATCCTAATCATCAAAATCTTTTGTTGAACCGAGTCTAGGTGTTTAGAATATGTCATATGGTTTCCCATAAACCCTTGACTTGCCCCTTTGAAATTGTCAAAGTGACTCCATAGTCCAAGTAGGTGAGGCATTGGTCTCCTATTTAGTCATCACCCAAACCCATCTCATTTTACCATTTTCCATCCTCATTGTTGCCATGTTCTCTTTAATCCCTCCCCTACTACATAAAGTGAGCGTACTTAACCCTTACGGATATGCCCCTTAGATCCTTCCTTTGTCTAAAGTGAGGAGTGTTGGTGAGGTGATAGTGGTCAACCTCCTGAGTTCCACAAGGCTAGCCTTTATCTTTGTGACTTTGAGCTAAAGGTGCTAGTTTGTGTGGTAATAGGGCCAAATCTTCTCTTTGTATGCTGCATTACTCATGCCATTAAAAGGGTTGAATTTTGATGGGTAATTAAAGACATCAATGATGACTTCAAAATTGTTGCGTTTGGATACTGCGATGAATTATGCACAAGCTAGGGAAATCTTCTCCACCTCTAGCTTCAAATAAATTTATGGCAATGGTGGTCAATGCACATGATGATAGTAAGTTATAGCACTTTTGTATCAGTCACATCATCCATGGATACCTGATGCACATGAGCTATCTTTGCCTCGTTGAAGACCTTCCATAGATCAACCCTCCAAGTGGTGTTTGTGAGCAATGTGTGATGCGCCTTTGGTCACATGGCCACTTCTCTTGGAGGGGCCAAGTACTCTCTCCTTTATTCATAATTTTTCTTGGTTTCTATGGGTCTATATATTAAATCCAAGGATAAGGTGTTTGCCAAATTTTGTTAGTTCAAAAACCTTGTTGAATCTTAATTTTAAGCAAAAGATTAAGTGTCTATGGCTGGATGGGAGAGGAGAATACATTGGTAATGCCTTCCATTAGTTTCTTTGCTCTCATGGCATATCTTGGTCGTATACAGTTGCTTGTAGTCGTCATCAGAATGGTGTTGTTAAACAAAAAAATAGGGCTATAATGGAATTGGCTTGTTGTATGGTTCTTTCTTAGAATGTGAAGCTCTTCTTCTAGGGAGAAGTGACTGTTTGTAACATTTATCATTAATTGCACATCTACTTGTATTGTCTTTGATATAACTCCTTATGAGCGCCTGCATGGGTGGAGGTGCTATATTTCATGTTTTAGGATTTTGGATCAAGTGCATGGGTCCCTTGCCTTGTGGACAATGTACTATATCTCTTGCCCACTATACTTTTTGCTAGACTATGGTTGTTTATAATGAGTTTTTTAGGGAGGTTGTCTTTATGACCTTGTCACTCATTATGCGACTAAGCATCATTATCTTTGATAAGCCCATTCCTTACGTGGTCCACGAGGATGTCTACCATCACTTCTTTCTAGTGATGATTATCGACATGGGAACATGCCTCTTCTATAGGCCTACTTATTCAATGGACTTCTCTCCTATTTCAAAGTTCTCTTATAGCCTTCCACTTTTTCATGAGGATATGCAACTTAGCGATGAGAATTATTTCAATAAGTAGTATAGTAATGAGCTTTGTTTTGGTGAGTGGTCTAGTGATAAACCTTCTTGTTATGAGTAGTTTAGTGATGAGCCATTGAGATCTCTTCAGATGTGCAACATAGTGATGGTCCTTTTGTTGATGGTGATCCCTCTCCTTTTAGTGATATCTAGATTAATGATAATAGATTTTGCTAAGAGTTTTTGGTGTTGGATGATATGATGAGAATGATGAACCTACTATTTCAATGTTAACATCTTTTTCCAGGTGGGCTATTGCCACTCTTATCAATGCTTTAACTTTCTTGCATGACCTTATCAACAACCATAGTAACTCCCATCATGGTCCTTATTTCAATTGGCGCTCCTCTATATGACAAATATTTGTTTGCGTCTAGTATTTGTGAAGGCTTTTTTGTGAGTGGTATGGCTTTTGATGACCCCAACTAAACATTATGGTGTTGGAAATTGGGTAGCTCAGAATATATTTTTGAGTGGTGAAAACCCACCAAAAGTTGGTTGGGAAAAGTACCGAAGTGGTTGGGGTTTTGACCCAAAGTTGTGGGCTTGAGACCCAAGTTTATTAATTGTTTATTCTAATTTGTGTTTGAGTTGTTAAATGAGGGTTTCTTGATGGACAAGGAAAACAACCAAGATCACTCGCAGAAAAGTATAAATAAAGAGGCCAAAGGAGACGCTTAGACACACAAGTGGATAAGGAATTTCACTTGTGGAGAGAGGGAGGCTAAAGGAACTAGTCGTAGATTTGCCTTAGAGGAGTTGTAGCAAGGAGGTCGAGCTTCTCCATGATCTAGTAAGCTAAAGGAGTTATTACCAAAAGGGAGAAGGAGGTCGAGGAGGAAGATCTAGCCATAGTGTTGCAAAGTTAGATCTGCAAGAAGAAAGTTAGATCTAAGTGCTGGAAGGTCAAATCTGCAAGAAGAAAGTCAAATCTGAGTGCGGGATTGTCAGATTTGCAAGAACAAAGTCAAATTTGTGATTTGAAGAAGCAAATCTAGCAGATTGAGAATTTGTAGCAGCTTGTAGACAAAGGGCAAGAGGAGCTATTCTTTGTGTGATCTTGGAGGCAAAGGACAACTAAAAGAGTAGTGGACAAAAGGACTAAAAGGACTGAGGACAAAGGACTGCCTTCAACAAGTCTTATCTCTGTATTTTGTTGGGCAAATTGTAGATCTGATGGAATAGATCTTAAGCCCTAATTGTATACTATGTATACTAGTTGTATCAGAGATCTGAAGGGCCATGACCCCTGGGACGGAAGCCCTAATGATTCTTTATCAATGAACTAATAAAGGTAAATATTTGGGCCATATAAATCTGCGTACTTAATTTATTTCATTGCTGTTATATTTCCGCTGTGCAAAGTGCTTTTAGTAGAGTACCTTCAGTGTGTTATACTCAAGTCTAGGCATAGACAAGATCTGGGTACAAAGGAATTTCAACATGGTATCAGAGTTACTTTGAAGGCAGTTGGATCAGAGTGTGCATATGAAAACAGAGGGAGCCAATGGAGGTTGTGTAGGCTCAGAGGGAGTCTAGCTTTAGAGGGAGACTGCAAAGAAATGTCAAATGCCCAATGGAAGTCTGAAATTTCAGGTTCAAGCAAGAGAGTGGAGTTTTCAGCCCATGCAAAGATAGTCGCGGACCATGTGAGAACACTCATGGTGGTGCAAGGAAAAGTCATGCTGCATGCGAGGTCAATCATGCACCGTGCAAGATTAAGCTTCACCAAGTACGAAAGAAGACATGGCACATGCAAGGACAAATATGGCTACCACACAAGGGAAAGTCATGACTCATGTGAGGATGGCCATGGGCCAAGGAAAGTCATGGAGCTGGAGATTTCAAAGTGTGTTGGAGATACCTTCCTCACTAAGAGGGAGTATTGGGAGTATTGAAATTGGGTAGCTCAGAAGGTATTTCCGAGTGATGAAAACCCACCAAAAGTTGGTTGGGAAAAGTACCCAAGTGTTTGGGGTTTTGACCCAAAGTTGTGGGCTTGAGACCCAAGTTAATTAATTGTTTATTCTAATCTGTACTTGAGTTGTTAAATGAAGGTTTCTTGATGGACAAGGAAAACCCCCAAGATCACTGACACACAAGTATAAATAAAGAGGCCAAAGGAGAGGCCTAGACACACAAGTGGAGAAGGACTTTCACTTGTGGAGAGAGGGAGGCTAAAGGACCTAGCTGCAAATCTGCCTTAGAGGAGCCGTAGTAGCAAGTGGGTCGACTTTCTCCATGATTTGGTTAGCTAAAGGAGTCGTTGCCAGAGGGGAGGAGGAGGCTAGAAACAGATCTAACAGATTGCGAGTCTGTAGCAGCAAGTAGACAAAGGAGAAAAGGGGTTGTTCTTTGTGTGACCTTGGAGGCAAAGGACAACCAAAAGAGCAGTGAGCAAGAGGACTAAAAGGATTGAGGATGAAGGACTGCCTTCAGCAAGTAAGTCGAGATTTGTCTCTGTTTTTGGTTAGGCAGATTGCAAATCTGATGGAATACATCTCAAGCCATAATTGTATACTATGTATACTAGTTGTATCAGAGATCTGAAGGGCCACGATCCTTGGAATGGGAGCCCTAATGATTCTTTATTAATGGACTAATAAAGGTTGAGATTTGGGCCATATAAATCTACATACTTAATTGATTTTAATGCTATCATATTTCCGTCGTGCAAAGAGCATTTAATTGAGTACCTTTAGTGTGTTTATGATCAAGTCTAGACATAGACTAGATTTGGGGTATGAAAGAATTTCAACATATGGGGGTGATATGATGATCTATGGATGTAATGTCATCTTTGTGGTCCCTTGTGTAGCATAAGGCGGGGTTGGGATATTTTGCTTAATCTTCACTTGTGGCCAAGCGCAAGCCCAATATGTGGGAAGTTGAGAACTTTTATGGGCTAACTTGTGGGTTGTTACACCCATTATCACATTTTATTGTATTTTTGGATAAGGTCTTGTTATCACTCGATTTTTCCTTACAAATATGTTTAGCGTTTGAATGCATCCACAACCCTTATCATAATCCTAGTCTTAAAGTTTCGAGAAATTTCAATATGTGTGAAACATAAATAAAATTGATTTAATGCCTCTATGTCTTCGTATTAGTTGTGTTGTTATTGAGCCTCCCCATTGAGGAAATCGGACGGTCATATAATTCTAATCGACTAACAATATATCATATTGGGTCCAAAGATGTGCCCCATTTAACCCTCCTTTTCCACCTGATGACTTGTATCATACTAATCTTCTTTTATCCAATGACTCTTGTCCTCCATCGGGTCGGAAGATGCAAGTATTTTAATGTGTCTTTGCGCGCCCGATGAGATCTGGTTGTTAGTCCTCTTAATCAAAGATCGTTATATCTCATCAGGTTCAAATTTGCACGTGAGTTATGCCGAAGGTTAGACTCAATGGATGGGATTGTGCACGAACTCCAAGTGAATAGTTAATGTGATTAAACTATTACGCTAAAGGTCAGACTCAATGGATGGGATTGTGCACGAACTCCAAGTAAATAGTTAATGTGATTAAACTATATTTAATTAGTACGCTGTATACTGTATTAATGCCGCATTTATAACACGTCATTCCCTCCTTCCGCCAACTTTAGTTCATAATTCTTCTATTAGAACCCCTTTCCTTTGCATGCGGTCTGAGCTTGTATTGGAAGTTGATG
Organism: Pinus taeda; assembly: GCA_000404065.3. NCBI lineage: Eukaryota > Viridiplantae > Streptophyta > Pinopsida > Pinales > Pinaceae > Pinus > Pinus taeda. The sequence continues at coordinate 15,872 of APFE031003678.1, read as the reverse complement.
TCCTCCATAGTGCATCAAGTTAGGATTCTGGACTCGACTTAGTTATTTCATCAAAGCCAGGTAAGTACTCAGGACATTATCTTACCAATTTTCTTTGTTTCGGGACAATTCGCATGCAAAGTTGTAAAAATATCTGAAGAATCATCAAGAGAGATTTATATCAATGAACTTGCAAGGATTATGGGTACTCAGGTTTGCAACATTGATATTTTAACTTTGAAGAGGACCTTGAGTTTACCCTTTGATCAATTTCACGAAGACGAGTATTTATTTCAATCGGGAGTTTTGGCAGCAACTTTGCCTGCAACTCATTTTGACCTTGATTCTATTTTGTTCTTAGCTAATTTTTTTGACTCTAAGACCAAAAAGATTACATTTGCGGTAAATAATCAGATTTTCTTGGAAATATCTGAAATCACATACGCTAGAATATTGAATTTTCCCACCACGGGTGTAGATATTATGGACAAGAAGTTTGATGAGGAGTTTGGGCAAAGGATGAGAAACTTGAATTCTTCCAAAGTTTGCTTAAAACCTCAACTACGATTCAAAAAATGTATTTACCCTTGCCTCCAACATATTAAAACCCTTCTTTCAAACCTTACCGTCGCTTCTAGCCATGATTTTTGGTCTCGTTGATGATTTTGTGATGGATGAAGCCATATTTATGACTATTAGGCTCATAATGACAAACCCTAAGGAAATAGCTATCAATTTCCCTAAATACTTGACTAGAGCCATAGTCTTGGACCTTTGTACAATGGGCCCTTTCAAATTTGTAGATACTGTACCTATTTAGTGCACTTGGCCCTATTTAATCACCCATCATATTTTTTATCCATGTTGTTAATAGGAGGGGTAAAAGACAATGACAGAAAGGAGAAAGAAGTCTATAGTTGGATTGATTTTCTATATGCCGGACATATTCCTGGAATTTATATCCAATTCATCGATCGCTTACCTTTTTACCTGCGAGTAAAACTATTGGGAGAGACCCTTGACAAAATATCAAAAGAAGCAAGAAGAATTTTACGACTAACCGAAGAGGACAATATTGGTAGTTGGTTCTTGTTCCCTGACTATTCCATTATTAGAATCTATGGTTTTGAAAGGGAATCTTATTGCCTCCCTAAGTTCATTATTCCATTAATATTTGTCTATGAAGTATTAAGACAAAGGCTTATTGTGAATGATTTCCATTTTGTTTCCAAGAACAAGAAGGCGCTTTTTAATTTCCCTTGTGCAGTTTTTCTTTGATTGCTAGGCATAAAACAACAATTGATATGATTGAAAAGGAAATGCTCTCTTTTGGTCTAGTACATGATGTTTGTTGGAAATATGACCCTCGTGGCATCATCTCTAAGCTTAAGTAAACAAGCTGGTATATTTGCTTATGTTCACGAGCTTAGATTAGAAACCGAACAAGTGGTTAATGTGTTCTCTCTGCCTTAGAATAACAAAGATCAGACAATTGTGCAGGTGGCCACAAGATAAAGTGAACAGAAAATATACAAAGATGAAGGAACGGATAAAGTCTTGGTTTCGACGACAATTCAATCTCAAAATGTAGAGCTTGCCCAACTTTTGATTGTATCACCAATAAATGTCCGGAAGAGAAAGTCTGATACATAACAATTAGAAGAGATAGAACAGACATTGAAAGCAAAGGGAGATGAAGATATTGACATTGAAGCTTTTGAGAAAGCAATGGAGAAACTATCCAAGGAAATCCAACAAACCCTTGAGGAGTCACAGCTAAAAGACTTTGGAAAACAAACACTAGCAGTCAAACATAGATTCATTAAAGAAAGGGCCGTGGAGAATGTAGAGAAAGAATTGATGCTCTTACTGCAAGAAGCACAAGTGGTTGAAAGAATTGCACTTGGGGAAATGATTCCCACCACAAGCTTGAGCTTTATTTCCTCAACCAATTTCGAAAGTAATATGTTTAATCTTATAGTGATGCAACCAGAGATAGATGAAAGCTAAAAACTAGTGGGTTCCGGAGCATCCTTCGTGGCCATCAATCTTGGTAAATTAACTGACTCTGATACGATAACTTGGCATAAGCAAACTAGTGAAGTTATGGCCAAGAGATTGTTAGATTCAAATGCCAGTAACAAAAAGTTGTAGGCCATGCTTGAGAGGATCTTAGAACAACTCTATAATGCACAAGTTGCCTTGAGAACTAAAGTTAATCGGATTAAGGAACTTTAGGACAAAATAATAAAGTAGTCAGGACACCCAAAGCATGGCAGTTCCTTAAAAAATTATTTGAAGAAAAGGACAAAAAGATAAAGAGCCTAAAGGAAATTGCTAGAATCGTCGATTATAATGCAAGCACTCTAATAACAACCTTTGAAAAGAAAGAGGAGATTGAGAACAAGTTGGAGACAATGCAGAAGGTCCTTGATTCAAAGGAACATCAACTCAAAAGACAAGAAGAAAAAATAGAGACACTGGGAAAAAATTGAGAAAAAGGAAAAGAAATACCTTAGCACAATTGAAGAGTACAAAGTGGCTATAGATAAAGATTTGGAGAAAAATGCGATGGATGCAGCAGATGCTGATGGTTTAAGAATCTTCTAGCTTAAGATCTCACAACTTGGACAAAGCATTAAAGAAGTGGAGTCCGAGAAAGAACAAAATGAGAGAAAATGGGCATGACAGGTGGAAATAAAAAATGAGACAATCGAGGGAACACAAAACTCCTTGAAAGAAAAGGAGAGCTTGAATCCCTTCACGAGATCATAAAGATCACTTCCGCATGTAAGTAAGGCTTGATCGAAGCTAAGGAAGAAATATGTGGACAAATTGACCAAAAAATTGCAACAGTTAGATCATATGTTTTAATCCTATCAAAATGTGAGAAAGTGATGATGAAAAATGCGAATATCGATGCCAAAAATTTTGCCCCTCAGTTGGAAGAAAAATTGAAGGATGTCGACCAATTTATTGACTTCTACAACTTGCTTGAGGACGAGACAATTCAGGTCGTGAACCTGCCTGCTAGAGACGAATGTATCTTCTCTCTCTCCATGGTAAAGGAGAAACATAAATGTTGTTGGCAATTCAAGGTGGCAGCTATTAATTTGGATTTTCCTTATTCCTTAATACTTTCTTATGAATCTTATTGATCTTCTTGTGTTTCTTTATTAGATCTTTTCATCAAACAAATATCAAGATCAAAACAGTAAAGACCATGGACACAAATATTAAGCTCTAAGCCAGGGCAAAACCCCTCCAAGGGGAAAACCCAAAAAATCTCCTCCTCTCATAGAATCTGCATCAAATAAGACAACAAAGACCCAAACCCTAGACCAAGTCCTCCTAATACCAAATCAGTCGTCGAAGGAACCTTTTCAAGTAGATCAGATCAACAAGGCTTGATCCTACTTCAACCAACTTCCAGCTACAATTTTGACCCCAACTTCGACTTGCAACTTCAGCCCTGTAGCTGCTGCAAAAACCCTAATCCAACTTTTCAAGAGATCTTCCTTTGAGCAAGACAAATTCTTCCAAGGTCAACGAGGTCAACATAGAATATATGCTCTTCCAGCAACTTGATATTGCAACTCGATCTCTTGCAATTTGGACCTGCAATTTCGGCCTTCTTGGAAGTTGCAAATACCCTAGATCTTCGTACGTGTGAAAGAGCCCAAAAACAGATCTTCTTCCTTCTTCTTGCCTTCTAGACCTTCGCTCTCCTTTTCCTCTTGCTTCTTAGCTATACATCGAACTTCTTCTTGAGATATTGAACTTGTGAGTGAGTGAGTACCAAATGAGGTTGAATTTGCTCTTTTATATATTCCTTCCAAGGGGTCAAATTCCCTTCTTTACGCTGACTTGTAGTTGCTAGGGCTAACTTGTACTTTGGAGGTTTCCAGGACTTTCTAGACAAAATAAATTCTTTTACAAGTTACATTTTGCCTAGAAGGGTCTTATAAACATGATGCTGACTTTCTTGACTCATGACAATAAATCCTATGACCTAACAAACTCTAGAAGCACGAAGAACATGCTTTTACTTAAAAGGCCATTAAAAAAGAGCATGAAACCCATGCTTTAGAATATATATTTTTTTCTTTTCTTCTTTTGTTTGTTACATAGGATACATATTGAAATGAGTACAATAACAATTATGAAGATCGAAACTAGTTACATTTCCAACAAATGTCTCTTAGAAATGAAGGACGAGTTTCAAAGGGCCACAAAGATTATTGATGGCTTTTTAACTGAATGGAGTTATCTGGAAAGGTTCGACATCCCTTCCATTTGGGGGAACGGAAATTAGTTAAGATTAGAAGAAGATTTCCAAGATAAACCGAAGGTTACCAGACAGGATTTAGGGTGTCTTGTGACTGTCAGTGAAGGGGCTATCTCTACATAGTTAGTGTTGAATTCACTTTGCAGGGATTTCAATATATCTGCAATAATGGACAAATTATACAGGGCCTTCCTCCAACATGTTATCAACATAAATCTTAGTTAACTTTGGCAATCGCCAAATATAGAAAGGTGCTAGGGTTATCACCGACAGACTGGGATTGGATCGCCAAAGTTAAAAAGCACTTGAATTTGCGGGTTGTTTTAGAGCAAGTGACTATTGCTTCACAGACTATCCCCCCAATGTAGTCCATGTCGCAAAATTACGAGGAATGTGCAGAGGTAGGTTTTGGGATGACCTTATTTCCTAGACCGAAGGTGAGGGGATCTCACGACGTATCACCAATTGCCACGTCGAAGAAGTCAAGTAAGATGACTAAGCAGTCCGCCAAAGGAAGAAGTGCCCAAAGGAGATAGTCATTTTAGTTTATTTTAATTAGACAATTATCTTTCGTTTAAAAGACAGTTATTTTCAAACACTTATGTTAACTTCTTATAAATGGCCATGTTTCTCATTATGAGGGAGTTGATTTTGGGTTACAGAAACATATACTTTTGAGAAAGAAAGGTTTGATTGCACTTGTTGCACTGACTTGATCTTATGTTGTGCGTGTTGCTCCTGCCGCCTACACTTACCTACAAGTCAGTGAGAAAAACCTTCAATCCCACAAGGTGTGGTTGGTGGCAGGGAACTAAGAGAAGGGGCTGTCACACTAAATCCTTTCTCTCTTCGTTTAAGCTATCTCCTAGGTTAGCTATGGGGGGTGGTCCCTAATATGGAAAACTAAGTTAAAAGAAATGTGAGGATCTAGGGGAGATGTTAAAGTGGAAGTGCATTACTTTTAAGAATTATGAGCGAAACATTATATGAGCAATAAAAACCATTAACATGATAAAACCATAAAACCCAGTGCCTTAAGATAAATTGCTCAATAGGAATGAAAGATACATTTGCTCAAAACAAAAGTAGAATGCTTCCAACAATGAAAGCAGAACAATCCTGAAATGGAAACAAGGATGTTAGCACGATAATCGATACAAGATATAAAATGCTTTCAAAAATATAATCAATGCCTAAGTCAAAGCATATAGAGATATCTTGTAAAAGGAAATGCAATTAACGTTTTACTTGCAAAAAGGAAAATGAAACAATGCTTGCCAACATCAAATATTCAACATTGACAACTAGAATGGACAAGTGCAAGTAAAACTATAAGATGTATTAGCATGAGATGCACTTATACTAGATTTGGATGCAATTAGTCTTGGTTATTTTAAATTTAAAATGCCTAAGCTAAGTGAGAAGTCCTCTTGACCTCTTACCAAAAGGTAAAAGTTGCGGTGACTGTAAGAAAGAGGGGGCGAGGGCACAGAGGTGTCATTAACGATACTCATCCTCTGAGTCTTATGAGCCAACGTGTGCCTTTGTTTCTACAAAGGGACAAGCCACCTTCATAACTACAGGTTCACAATGCTTTTACCTTACTTCGTGCCAGATGGAAGGACTTTCCAAGAAAGCCTTTTTCCCTATACTTTCTATCAACCAAGCTTATGCTTGGAGGTCAATTTTAGTGAGGCTTTGGAAGCCTTACTTGGAAGCCTTTCTATACTAAAATGCCTGGATGAGAGTGCAGATTGTGTTAATTCCCCAATTAAAATACTCGCACATGCAAATGCTTCATGAATAGAAAATGAGATAGTTTGTAACACTTTGAGAATTTAGCATGTAAATGAACTCATATGTACTTTGCATGGAAAATAAGCAAATGGAGTAGATTGTTTTAAAACTATGATTGTTGCAATGGAATTGCTTTAAAAAAGTTATCAATGTGTATAATAAAAAAAGAGTGAAGCATGTACTTGAAGGAATAATCAAAACTTGCCACAATGTTGAATGCTTGCATGTAAGATAAAATCTACTCAAACTTTACAAGTTGAAGCATATGCATATGAGAGATTTAAAATTAGGAAAAATTGCATGTGAATTGGAAATGAGTTAATTCTTAAGCATGAAATTAAATGTTTAGAAGCTAGGAAAACTAGAAGCAAAAATTCAGTTATACCATGAAAATTCCCTCCTCAAATGAAGAAGGGGAATGCCATGGGAAAGATCCCAAGCTCTCTCTAAATTTTATTTTATTTTATTAGTGTTTGAGATGGGTTAAAATGCCTCTAAAGGGCTGCCCATAATATGAGAGAGATTTTTACAAAGTGTAGAAATTTAACTAGGCTAGACTCTCTCAAGAATTTACAACAACAAGCTACAAAGTGAGATAAGACCCACAACCTCCCTTGAAAAATTGGTCGTTGAAATGGGTGAGGGGGTCCTGCATGCATACAAGTAAGTAGTTTCTCAATGTCTCTCCTTCAAGCTCTTTGTTGTCCATTATTTCAAGCTTATGGGCTAGAAAATGAAAACCAAGAGTTAGTCAAAAATAAATCAAAATAAACAAACTAGAATACAAATTTAATGTACAAAATACTAGCTCAAGTATTGGGAGTAAACCCCCATACTTTTGATGATGGCTCTTGAATAACAAATATGACTTTGAAAAACTAGAACCAAAGAAGTATTTAAATGATGATCAAGTAACTATAGAGTGAAGAAACTCCCTCTTGCTTTGTTGGATGGAAGACTTTGGAGTGGAAGATGGCTAAATTTTGGATCGCTATGGCTCCAGGAGTTGGTTGATCTCGTGAAGGTTTCCCCCACTTCCGGATGGATTCCTGCACATAAAACGAAAATCTTTCCTACACACTTGAAAAAGATATTAGTTCATACATGGATTAGAGCAATATAATAAATAGGATAACCAAACATTTCTTCTAAAATTAGTTGGAAAAGAATATAACTCTAAATTAATGGGTGTGCAAGATATCTTGCACATACCAATCCAAATAAAATGGCAAAATACAATCTAATATTCATTCAATATGCAAAAGGAAATGAACATGAAAACACTAGCATGAAAATAAGTCACTTCATTACGCCAAGAGAACATAAGCCATGTAGCCCCAAAGTCTTGATTATATTAAAAATATGCAAGTACAAACATGCAGAGTCTCCTCAAGCCTGACAACTCATAACATGATACAATATGAGAGCCCATAGTTTCATTATATAGAGAGTTGGGAGCAAATCCCAATGAAAGAGCTCCTTTCCAAGTGGCATAGTGATAATGCCAATGAGGGAAATCAAATCACAAGTGTGAGACTTAGAACTCCAAGTGGAAAAAGGTGCTGTAAGTGGCGTTTTCACAATCTATGCATATTTCCTTTAGCTGGGCACCGTATTCCTTTTCTGCAGCTTCCATGTGTGACTGGTGGTAGGTGGATGGGGGAGCCAATTCCCAACGAATCTCCAATCAAGAACCATGTTGTGACACTTTGCAATCCATGCCAACAAACTGCTGCGTTGACTGTATAATTAGCTGATCTGCAGTGCATATCTCTGTGTGTGGCTGCCAGCATGTAACCTTAACTGTTGTGCCTGCTGTGCGTATCTCTGTGTGTGGCTACCAGCATGTAGCCTTAACTGCTGTGCGTAGATCCTTGTGTGGGCTGGCATTGTACAAGTGGAAAGTAGATCCTTGTGTGGTCTGGCATTGTACAAGTGGAAGGTAGGTGTATTCTGGTGGAGGCATAACTCCAAATCAAATCCTCACAATTTTGGATCTGTGTAACTGCTTTTTCCTTGCCTGCGTGGAGTTTTGTGGTGGACAAGTAACATTCCATTGGCTGGTAGCGGATCACATGTAGGAGAATGTGGGGACAAGGTCTGCCATGTAACTTTTGTTGTCCCCCAATATAGTGACCAAAATATGCCAAAAAAAATTGGAGTTGTCTATCGAAGCAGAGGAATTGCCCGGATGGCCAAAAGTGGTCAGAATCCGGGCAAAAAAATTTCAAAAAATCTTGTAGAGACAATGTTTAATCATGTTTTTAATGGTGGAAATGGATTCAACACCATCAAAAACGTTTAGGACACCTACAATTTTGAAGTTTAACAACTATAACTTGGATTTACACAAATCCTAGCCGGATTTTCTCTAAATATAACCGGAATGTCTATAACTTTCCAGGCAATTCCTCCGGCTCGTTAGACTACGACAAAAAAATCTGTTATATGTTACACTTTTGGATGAGAGGGGTATATGTATGACCAAGTGGGGGACAAGTTTTGCCATGTCACTTTTGTTGTCCCCCTTTAATTTTGGAATTATCTTAATGTGTCCCACTTCAATATTTCTCGTCCCCTTTTTGACTTCTAATGTGCACCACCTTAAATCAAAACATTAAAATGTACAAATACGTTGTGCTTCAACATGGGCCCTCTTTGACTTGATTGACTTTGACTAGAATTGTGCATTTGTGGTGGGCCCCACATGGCTACTACATCACCATTTGTTTCTCCACTTAATTTCCATGTCAAAATTTGACTTATTTTGACTTTGGAAAAATTTGTAAATTTTTCCAATTATTATTATTTTTTTGAAAATTTCCCTCATTTTTGCAATTGACATTAGAAAAATTGCCTTATGAGGGACTATAGGTCATTTTTGACCCTCAAAGGGGTCCTAGTATAATGCTAGGTCTTTGAGGATGAATTTTGATTAGTCACATGCCCTAGACATTTTCAAAGACCACTTATTTACATAATTTAATAGAAAATATTTAAAAAGTCTTGTTTTGCGAGAATTTTTTAATTATTAAAAAATCGTACGTAGACTTAGTCAAATTTGGCGAAATTTCAGAGATGACCTAGCATGGTAATATACATTGACTCTAGACATTAAGATGCATTAGGGGCTCAACTTTCAAACTGTCACCCCGACTTTGGGGTAATGCGGTGAGTGAGAAAACCTAGAAAATTATTCGCCGCTAAAAAGCATGAATAATTAACCAAGTTAAAAAAAACGCTCCAAGGTGTACTCACTCGCTGATCAAGTCCCAACACTCTAGGCTTGTTACATGGCTTTATTCATCATGCTAGTGACATTTATACAATATCCCCGTAGGGTTGTGGAATTTGAGCACTGAAGAAGAAAATGATAAGAAGAAGAAGCAGAGTTAAAAAACTTTGGTGATCTGATGATATCTGATGGTACAAGTGTCCTTTGGTACATCCTTGCGCATGGAGTCTTCATATAATCATCAAGTACCTTTCCAGTGGTCAACAGTGCGAAAATTGATTTATACAGTCTATGCAAATGACATGTTTTCCTTCTTCATTTCTTATGCTGTTCTGTTATTACTGCTGAAGAAAGATGGTTGCTTACAAATATTGACTTGAGCGTTTTTTAAGAGACTAATAAATTATCTGAAATTGAAATCTTACTTAGCATTATATTACCTTGGAGGTTTCTGATTAGAAGGTTTCCTTTTCGATAAATTGAGTGCTTGGTACTTTGCTTGTTGACGAGAGCCTGATATCACTTCAGTGGTGTTATTTGTTTGTTTCTTTTTGATTGTTTACATTATTATACATATTTGGGTATCGAATTCACGGCTTCATATGTTTTTCGACGTCTGGCATATTGTAAATTTAATAAGAATCTGATATCATATTCTTAGAGTATTTGTTGAAATTCACTTGGTCATCTTTGATGTTAAATTGCAGGGAAACAATACCTGATATTGCATACCTCGTTTAGCTGGCCGAGGTGATTATATCGCCATATGATTATGTTTAAAGTTAAAGCCTATTCTTTTGTTGTTTTTAGCATTTTCTTTGTGTTAGTTAGAATTTGATCTTATATTTATCGCATCAATGTGTCATCTGTTAGACTGTCCTTTTATGTTATTGCATAACCTGATGTCTTGTAAAGCTAATCAATTTCTTACAACTGGAATCTCAAATTGTACGCCAATTTTACATGTTATCATTAGCCTGGTCAACATCATAAAGGTACAATTGAATATATTTTAGATATAAATACATGGAATACCCCCTGAGGCTACAAGAGACCAGCCAGATAGCCTAAAGTGGGAGGATCCAGTCCTCAGAGAATGTCTTCTCTACCTGTTCCTTAGTTGCCGTAACACTTAGGGGACCAACAAGTTGGTCTAGTCTTGTTGTTGGGATGAGTGCCTTAACCCTAGTAGAGTAGCATAAATGCACCATCTCCTTCATTTGTAACATCGACTCATTCAAGTAAGTTTACAAGTTTATTCATCTTTTGCCTAAAGGGCCTTGTACTTGCATTGAGCACTCTCTTGAAGTCTTATCATTGGGGCACTGCTATTTTGCAGCATGCTTATCTTATTGGATTAGGATTTGTTGGATAATTCACTATAGATCCTCTACCTCATGATTTCTAACAAAGGAATGAATTTACCTTGATAGAAGAGTCATTTCGAGTGACAATTTTACATCTATTGAATGTTGTCATGAGTCATGACTGTTTATTTTGCACCTGAGCATGCAACAAAAACAACTGATTCTAATGAAATACAGATTCCTTGTTGATTAACAGCTGTAATTATTTGCAATTCTCTTGTTTTTCCCTCCACATGAGTATGTTTTAATCTTTCAATCTTGAGCCCATTTAATTAGATACTAGAGTTAAATAAAATTCTTCCATTATATGACTTCAGAGTAGATCTTGCTATATTGAATATCATGTGAAAAATTACATTGCGTGACTTGAACATTTCACCTGTTATTCTTGCAGCTGGCCAAGAGCGTTTTAGAACATTAACCAGTTCTTACTATAGAGGAGCTCAGGGTATTATTTTTGGTAAGTAAATTCTCTTGCTGATCTTGTGAGTTGTGACTTTCCATTCTTATATCCTATGTTTACATTTCAGTTGGGGTTGAATCAGTATAGTCAAGTTCGAAGATTAAAGTTTTATAGAACAATGCACAATTTTTAAACTGGATAATCATGGGAAGGAATTCACATTAATCTTTTCTAAAGTGAAGTTGATGATACATCTGTGAAAACTTCAGACTCCTGGACTGGTTTTCTGTTTATCACCTTCTGGCTGATCCATTTATTTCAAGTTTTGCTCTAGCATCTTGTTATTGACTCCTTCCTACCACTAAATGGCAAATGCACTTTTTGATATGTATTTTTTGTTTATTCTTTGATTCAAACGCACCAAAATTAAAATCTGGAAAACACATTTATTTATTATGCTATGCTTCTTGAAGCACATTTTTAAATACAAATAATCAAATGCAGTTTATGATGTCACACGACGAGAAACATTCACGAATCTGTCAGAGATATGGGCAAAGGAGGTGGATCTGTACTCAACAAATCAAGACTGCATAAAGATGCTTGTTGGAAATAAAGTCGACAGGGTAATCTCTCTTGGAAACTCAATTATTTCAGGGCTCAATTGTGTATTTTGGTAAAGGACTGTTACTACACATTAGTTATGTTTTTATTCCATAAACATTAGGTGTGACTGAGTCATTGATACTCATGGTCATGGAATTTGATGTGCCATTGGAATGCTTCATAGATTTTTTAGGAGAATCCCATTTATGTCAGTTCTTCCGCCAACCAATGTACCTGTACATTTGACCCTCTTAAATATCTTTTCATGTCTGTGTTTAGACATTTGTTTGGGTTCTCTATTTCTGTCATCTAAACACCTGTTGTCTTTTTGGATCCTGGTCAGAAGTGGGAAATGCTAACATGGCAAAATTCCTCTGCCACAATGTTCAATATTCCATTCTTTCAGCAATAGTTAAATCCTCTTCTTAGTCTGCGTGCCTCTCTCTTCTAAAGTTTTTGAATCATTTGAGATCAATTTAAAATTTAAATTTCTTATACGAAATTCTTTATTAGGATTTACAGCAGAGAGATTATTTGTTTCCTAATTTTGCTGACTATGCTTATTCCTATGTAAACAGTTGATGTACAGTTCAGGTACAAAAGTTGCTTGTGTGGCATGAATTAAAGTCATTTGATGCACTGAATTTTTTATACATATCTATAATGCAATGTTCCCATAGGTTACTTCTATGTTCTTGTGAATGCTCTTTTCCATGACCAAATGTGTTGATCATGTATTGGGTATGTATATTCTGCTATATGTATATAAATTAACTCTGTTTTTATTGTGTTCCAGGAGAATGAGAGAGTTGTCACCAAGCAAGAAGGCATTGCTCTTGCAAGGCAATTGGGCTGCTTGTTTCTTGAATGCAGTGCAAAGACGCATGTCAATGTAGAAAATTGCTTTGAAGAGCTTGTTCTAAAGGTATTTTATAGCAGAGAATTTATGATTTTTTGCACTATGTCTATTTTTAGTATTCATGTTTTTTTTGTTGGATTGACCCACGGGGATTTGAGCATTGAATCTCATGGTTTACATCATACTTCATAACATGATCATTGCCAATTGAGCTGCCCCATGTGGGATATTTTTAGTGTTCAATTTGAAAATTCTATAGTCAACTATTTTTATTTTTTGATTTACAACTTTGAAACCTGTTTAACATGTACACTGCAGATTGGCTTGAAACAAATTGACTCCAAAACATGCAATCTAACAATGTTCACAGAAGCTGGCAAGTCACCAGAAGATATTGCAAAATATAAAAAATAACATCATGCTTATGTTTATCTCTTTAGCAATTTGACCAGAGGTTGTCTCTGTCTAACATGAAAACCTGATGGAAATTACCTCCAAATTAGGGCAATTTTTGAGAAAACTCTGATTTAATATTAGAAGCATTAGCTGATGGAGTGGGGTCTAGCGGCAAGCTCTAGGTGATTGGGTTTCTATTAAATGCAGATACCTGGGTTCAGAACCCCTGAGTGGGTGTGGATGAGGCCAGGTGCAAGTTGTAGGTTATTTTGATGGCTAGGATAGATCCTTCATGGCACAGAAGCTTACCAAAGGGATGTGAATTTAAAAGCAGTATCCCCTCCAAAAAAAGTATTGGAAGCAAAATGAGAAAATTTCTGTCTCATCTTCTATTGGTTTCTACTGATCTCATTATTCAGTTGATTAGCTACAAGAGAATTGAGGCTAATCTACTTCATGGGATGGGTGGAAAATGGCAATATATGTCATCAAAGTTTTCAGAATGCCATTGTTGGTAGATAATGATTTGGTGTCTTGTGAGTCCTTAGATTAGCTATATCATGTTTTCTTGCAAGCTGGACCATCCTTTCTGAATAGTAGGGAGAGACTCTGTTCTTTTGACGATGTCCTTTCACCACACATGGAGTCAACCTTAGCAATATCTAGAGTTTCATTTTTGTAAACTATATTTTAGTGGGAAAAATAATAAAATATAAGAAGTTAATTTCTTATAACAATAAGATGCAAAGTTGTCCTGACAATTGAAAGATACAGAATGCTACCTCTGCTTCCATGTCAATTAAGTTGTTACCATGAAACTGTTGTAATTATGGATCTTTCCGAAAATGAATTTAATCCAAGAGTTTGTGAGTTCAATATATTAATGCTGTGAGTTCTGAAGCATCTACATTCAGTATGCAATGGTTTTAGGAGCTAATAATCCCTTCAAGGATAACGGTGATATAGTTGAGAAAAGCTACAAATAATTTAATAAGATTTATGGATAAACAAGGAAACATTTGATGTGCATTTTAGGTCTAATAAAAGGAATGGGTCTGTTGATGAAAAGATATACCTTAGCTCAAAGGAACTTTAACTGAAAGAGTTAAGATATACCTAGACAGAAGTAAGATTGGAGGCAAGGCTGTTGGGAGGAGGAACAAGAAGCATAATTTCAAAAGTTTCTGGGAGCATTTTTTATATAATACATATTTTAATATATTCTGATGCATATATATTAAAAAGGCATGTAGAATGTCAAATAAACTGCAGAAAAATATGAAAACATAGGTTTAACTATTTGATTGGTGATGAATATTGAAACATCAACCATTTAGTACACATATAACATCGATTATTTAGTAGTTATAAGTTACAACATTGTCATCAAGTGATCAAACATCAACCACAACCTCAACCTTCAAGTTTCAACTTATTAAATTTGTCATCAACAAATTGTAATAGATAACATCAACCACGAAATGAAATAGAGTATTGAGTTGAAAGATTCAGTGAATAGTTCAAAGGTAGGCTCAAACTTCAATCTTCAAATTTCAAACTGAGACTCTCAATAATGTTTAGAAAGTAAGCTCTAATAAAGACGTAGTCCTAAGTATAAAGAAAAAAGAGATCTTGTATCCTATTGCCACTAGAGTCTTTTAGTTTCTTTTCTTGTGGTCTATATACTATAAATAAGAGTAGGTGGAAGTGTTCGTAGAACATGACAAACAGCAGCTCGGCGTCCATATAACACTGGATGTTGTGAAGATAAAGATAAAATTGTTGCATTTAGAAACCTGCGAGTGGATGTGGGTGACATGTCTGCTGCATGAATATGGTCATTGTCATGACAAACAGCTGTGTGGTGTTCATACAGCATTGGATGTTGTGAAGATAAAGATAAATTGTTGCATTTAGAAACTTGCTAGTGGATGTGGGTGGCATGTCTGCTCCATGAATATGATAATTGTCATGATCATCCGAAGGTTCAGCTTCCAACTTGATGCAGGAGCATCGCTCTCAAGTTTCCAGCTTGTTGATAGGCCTAGGGGTTTGATATTTACCGAGGGAATAGATTCTTTGTAATTATTTAAATTATTTAATGAGTTTTTAGAGAAAATTAGTTGAAGTGCCTAATCTGGCTTGTTAAGTTAAACCATGAGAGATTGTAGGAGAAGAATCTTGGCATAGGATGTAAACTGTATTGGTTAGGTTATCATTTCTAAGTTTTTGATATAAGCATTGTAAGCCTGCAGGCACAAAATAGAGGTTGGCCAAATAAAGGAGAAGTCAGGCCATGGAGAGAACACAACTAATTCTGAGTAAGAATGTATGTAAAATCATTAATTAAATGAAATGGGAATTTTCATGTCATCGTATTGTCTCTGCGCAAATACGGAAGACTTGTGTTTTGTATGAATTGAGAATTAATATAAGTTTCAGTCGTGGTATTTACAATTGAACTGAGTGATAACAAGAACTTGTCATACAAGAGTACTTGAGAAAATTGGGGTTTATAGAGGAGAAACCCAGATTTTGTACGTTGATCTCCATAAGCGGAATATACAAAGGAAAAGGCTCTGTATCCACTGAGTAAGACCAAATTCCATGGCAGAATTCAAAGGGTGAATTATCAATGCATGTATAAAGAGAATGGTCTGTGTGTAAGACTTAGAGAAGGATTGTCACGGGATTTTAAAGTCTATAGAACAGAAGAAGACTCATTTGGAGAGTTGACACTGTGTCCAAGTGGGCACATGAGTTTTGGTGAAGACTCAAGGAAGGTAAGTATGAGAAGGCCTAAGGAGAGGAAATCGGTGCTTGCTGTTTTATAATGTAGAGCCGCAACAGGAGATCTTTGTATCTGGAAGAGGCAAAAGCAAATTTTGTTGATGGACGAAGAGGAGCAACCAAGGAGGAGGACGACTTCTCTATGTTGAAGT
>APFE031003670.1:0-10333 GCA_000404065.3 Pinus taeda | reverse complement strand
TTTTATTTCTTTTCTTACATCTTTTTTTTTCTTTTTTTGCACCCAAGTTTGCATCCCAAATTTACACCATTATTTGCATCATCATTTGGCATATTAATTTGTCACATTTTTTGCTTCTTTTTAACACTCAACTTTGCATCTTATTTTACATCTAGTTGTTTGTCTTTTTTTGCATCTAATTTGGTGCCCATTTATGTGTACTTGTTTTTCCTCAATTTAATATCCTTTTGTATGCCATGTTTTGTTCCTTTCTTTGTGTCAACTATTGCACAAATTTTCACTTCTAATTTAAAACACTTTGTATGTCAATTGTTTGCATTTTGTATTAATTCCTAGTTTAACATCCAATTTTACTTTCAATTTTGCATCCATGGTTACATCCGCAATTGACTTCTTTTTTTCCAAAAAAGCAGGATGAAAAAAATGTTTTATACTGCTGACTTGACAAGTACAGAAGAAAATCTGTGACAGAAATCGGGATACACTCCTCCCCAAGGGAGGCAAAAGAAAAATATGAACATCCCTCCCACCTCCACTAAAAAACAAAAAGAAATAACTCCATATCACTGTGTAACATTTTCAAGAAAACTCACTAATAAAATAACTCATCTTTCTACACATTTTGTTGCAGCTGCTGCTACTGTGACTACAAAGTTGGTTTCTGAGAGCTATTTCATGGCAAAAACGAGCTCCTCATCATCACCCTGGACTTTTCAATCAATGGATGCAAATCTTCCCTGGTAAATCTACTCTCAAAGTTGTCCCTGATTTGGTCCAAATATACTTTCTTCTGAAAAAGCAGATCTCATTCAATCTGTTTCTCACATACACAAATAGCAATATCCGTTGCCTGTAATAAACTGTCAAGAGGAAATAGAGTAGGTACTGCAGCTCTTCAAAGAAGTTTTCCTACCAAATTCATACACAAATAACAGTATCCGCTGCCTGTAATAAACTGTCAAGAGGAAATAGAGTAGGCACTGCAGCTCTTCAAAGAAGTTTTCCTCTTTATGATGCGTTCTGTGATTGCCTCTTGCCTCTTTATGATGCGTGTTAGATACATAGGAAAAGCAAACAGAGATATCCTCTGTTTTCCCCCTTTTTTTTCTACTACTTGAAACCAGTTATTAACACTCTCTCTCTCTCATCTTACCCACTGCTCACATGTTATAATATTTAAATCGTATTTTATCCTATTGAAATATAGAGGATTAACGTATTTACACCTTCAACCAAATGAAGTATTCACATGATTCAAGCATATACATGATTCTTTGTACGATATCCAAGGAAATCCTATTCCAATGTTTACCTTCAATTAAAATGAAATAATCATTAGAAGTAGAAACATTCAACCATAAAGGGATGTGACTAAAATAACAGTCCAGCTAAGGCACATGACAACTCCAACCTTTTCCTATTATTAGAATTTAGATCTGGCCATATAAAAGGTCCACGTGTGCTTCCACTTCACTGCTCCATAATCAATGGAGCAATTCTCTGTTTGCCTTTTTTGAACGTTCAACTTTGTTCTCTGAGAATGCTGCTGCCTCGGCCCTTGTCCTTGTCAAACCGCATGCCCATGTTCAATAGACAGAAATCAATGTTCTAATGGAATTTCATTGAATCGTTACAGGTTCTTCAAAGCCTTGGTAAACAAGGAAGATCTGGATAATTTTAGACAAGAGATAGATCGCATGTACAGGCAGATTTATATACGAATGTGTATTTATATTTTAGATGCTAATGACCGGAAGAAAGCGCCTCTGTCCAGAAGATCTCCGGAACATGCAGGTGAATACACTGTCAAATTAGTTTATTAAATTTGAAGTCTTTATTACTACAGACATGGATCTAATGTTAAATGTTTTGTTGAAACAGTTGGGGTTAAGGAGCCAACAAAAGAAATTATTGATCTTTTGGAATAGGGCAGTGAAAAGAATGTTATTGCGGTTATGTTGCATGGATTCGGAGGAATAGGTAAAACCACCCTTGCAGATGCCGTCTTTTCACTCCTTGACATTCAAGGATGTAAATATTCCACAGTTCAACTCTTCGAAAATATTGATTCAACTCCAAAGATAGTGGAGTTGCAGAGATTGATCTTAAAAGATTTGATAGAAAATGGAGAGACGGTTCCAGATATTAGAAAGCATGAGGATGGACAGCTAAACATGGGGGTTGCTGCGGAAGGTTCCCAGGGCCTTTATGGCCCCTGCTCTCAGAATGCACTGATGATAAGCTGCTGCTCCAAGGAATGGGCCTACGCAGAAAATCCACTGGTCATCCCAGGACTTTTGGTGGCCATAGATGACAGCTGTCCCGAAGGTCCTGGCAGGATTGAAGCCTGTGCCAGTAATGGGGATGGTCGCCAAATGCACCATGAATACTGCAAACCCAATAGGCAATGGAGCCAATACAAGGATATGGGAGTCCCGAACATTGCGCTTAGGATCAGTGGCAGAGAAAATAGTGTAAACCAAGACGAAAGTGTCAATGATCTCAGCAGACAGCCCCACGCCTTTAGTGTAGCCGTGAGCCACAGAGTTGGCTCTGCCTCCATATTCGTCGTAGTAGGATTTCTGGAACACCTTCACCAGCCCACATCCGCATATGGCTCCCAAACATTGGGCCACCATGTAGAGAACTGCCCTAGGCAAGGACACCCTTCCTTGCCAAAAATAGCCCAAAAGTCACGGGGATATGCCCACCTGAAATACCAGCAGTGCAGTAGACCAGCACAAAGATCATTCCCCCAAAAGCCCAGGCAATGCCCAGTAGCCCAACACTGCCACAGGAAGCCTGGTTTCTCTTGTGACCAATGACAGTGGCCACTGTTATATACAGAAACAACAAAGTGGTAATGAACTCTACTATGACTGCACGGTAGAAGGCCCATAACTTAAACTCTCCAACATCAAAGAGAGCTGCTGGAGGGGGATATGTGTAGTCCTTGGCCACATATCCCTGCTGCTCAACTTCTTTCCCACCTTCCTTAGCCATAGCTTTTTCTTGAACAAAACTAAAAAGTTCTCAGAGACAAACAAGCTACCAGAAGAAAGGAAGGAAGAGGAAAATAAACTAGAGTGGTCAGATCATCCGCAATTGACTTCTTATGTAGAGTATATATTTCTTTACATATATGACCCCTTTTATAGATTCATAGTGAAATATATCATAGTTTCTAAATATCATTAAAGAAGATATCACAATTCAAAATCATTTGTAAAGAAATTTAAGGGAAATTGACAACATCCATCCAAAAAAATAACAATGTGTCAATAACAATTTTCAAGACATGTATACTAGCAATTGTCCCAAAAGGTACAAAGAGAGGCCGATAGGATTATTAAAAGGAAGAAACCTCTATAGATAGGCAAGCATATATAAATCTCACTAGTGACGAAGGCACTAACCACAATGACCATCATGTACCAGCAGATTTGATATTAAAAGAACAAAACCAAAACCAAACTATTGATATTTAAGTAAAAAGTAAATTACAATGTTTTACATGGTAATTGAAAAGCTGCGAAATTTGTGATTTGCAAATATTAAAACAAATCACTTAACCATGTTGCCCAAGCCAAAAACAATTTTGGGCCCAAATCTGTTCTGCCTTTAGCAAAACTATACATGAATGTATACATTATTACAGTTGGCTCAGCCACTCCAAGAATTAGCAACGATTGACCTCCAAAAATAGAATGTATGATTCCACAGATGGCAGTGGAAGCCAAGGTCTGAGCTCCAGTCAGGATGCCACCTGCAAGAATCAAATTCAGATATTAAATTTCAGGTTGCTGAATTTTATTTAGTCTCGCGCTCAATTAATTAAACTAGTCCAAACATTTCTTAAACAAAATTGTCCCGAAAGGTTTGTAATTATGTAAAGGGCCAACAATGTCAAAATCGCTGCAATTCCTACCTGCACTCCTGTGCGGTTTCTCTCCAAATGATATCACGGGAATGGTTGATGCAAAGAATATGTAAGTTGTGGGAGCAAGGATTTTGAATCTGACAAAAAATCACCAGTTAGTGAGTGCAAACAAATTTGTCTATCGATATAGATATTATGGAATCAGTGATCCCTTCTCAATTTTGTTAAGTGCTGTGACCAAAAAATTGAAATGTCTTCTCTTCATTTTTAAACCCATGTAGCCGTTAGATTGTAAGCTTCAAAGAGTTTAGGAGGCAGACCAAAACAATTTATTGTCCAGTCTTGCTTGTAACATGACTAACCAAGTTAACAGCTGAGACATGTCCTATACAGAAAATAATAAGCTTCTCCAAAGAAATTATGGGGTCAAATTTACACTTGGGAACAAAACTGACTAAAGACGAAGGCGAGCAAATGTGTCCTGAGCCATAGTGTGATTCAGCCAGAAAACTGTATGTGATTTTTCTAGAATTACTTGGATTCCATAGCTGAAGACATACAACATGAATTTGACTCTCTATATTGGACATCTACTGTCTTAGACTGCAACTAACAAGAAGCCATCATGTCAAATTGGCTAAGATTGCAACTAACGAGAAACCATCATGCCAAATACCATAGGCATGGAGGCAGAGAAATTAAGGGGCAAAGATGTAGGCTTCAATTTTGATGGGGCTAAGACTCAGATTAAATATTTCTGTCCAAAATCCATTTTCCTTAACAACTCCATCAAAAGTACTGGATATGAAGTCCATCTAGATTGGAAAGCTGTGGGTTTTACATGCTGATTTTTCTAAGAAAATGCAGAAGTCAACGTTTCACAGCTACTGAATTCTGAGGCATAACAGGGGAAGTTAAGGAGCCAGTTTATGTCTCCATGACAATCTTTTCACATGTACCCAACAGAGAACATGATAATTTAAGAACAATAAAAAACAAACTTTAACAAACTTTAACAAATGTCCAAGAGAAATTGACAGGTATCTCATCGTTTTAGATATGTATATTGGTATTTAAATAGTGCAAGTTATTGTTGCTACTGCTGTCTCATGTAGAGATCCAAAAATATTTTCATGAACATGCTGATAAAATGTCCAAACCTGGAAAAAAGATGTCTGAGATGGATCCAGACCAGTGTTTCCAGGGGGTACCACCACATCAACTGGTGCAACCAGACCAACACGAGTTGGAGCTCCCACCTAAAAATTACGAGATGAATCAGGGAAGTATTGCTTTAAAACTGCAGTTCAATAAATATACAGGTATATGACAAAAGAAACATACCTTCTATTTTTCTACCTCCTCCCGCACCTCCTTGAGGTCACCCTTTGTGAAAATAAGACCAACATTTCCCTAAAAAATATTAAGTAACAAATAGATTCAGTTTTATGCCCGGAAATATTTGATAACTTTCCAATATAATTGTGAACTGAGACTTTATGATGTCCAAGTTTACTAGGAAGTTAAAGAAAGCAAAAACACTAGGGGTATAATTGCATTGAATAATATTGTAAAACACAAAAATAAACAACAAAATTTGAATGGCAACACATAAAATAACCTTTTAACACAGCAAGGAAAACAAAGTACACAAGAATTTCTAATGTGAATAGAACATATATCAATGCAAGGATAATCTTGACACAGATAATGTGGGCTAAGTACCATCTTCATTAAAATCAACAACCATTTTACAAAGGGAAAATATTTCAAACCAAGTACTTCATCAGAGATTCGGAGTCACACGCAAGTTAATCCAACCATCTCTGTTGTCTTTCTATAAACAAAATTTTTAAGGTTGTATCACATCATGTGGGCTTTGCCAATGCTGGGTTATCTCTATGTGTATATTTCAAGGTCGTATCCAATCATGTGGGCGAAGGCCAATGCTGGGTTATCTCTGTGTGTGTATTTCACTTACAGATTGAATATAATGAACAGAAATAAGTATTGCAAGATACATTCTTAACTTCATATGGTTTAGTAAACCCCTCAACAGTCCGTAGTGCAAATTGTTAAAAAAACAACCGTCAGCAGTTACAAATTGATAAAATATTAACAGTGCTGCTCATCAGTGAGAATTTAAATCACAATTCCAAATTTAGTTATGCTGATGTGTTTCGCACAAGAGTATAATTTCGATTTACACTTTTACATGAAGGTAAGATTTCTGTCAAGGTGAAAGAAAACTAAATTTGACTGAAGTATTGTCACCACTTTGGTTTAAATAAAATCCATTCCTTCATCCAGTTTTTGTGTGCTTTTAAAGTCTCCGTGCACTTCAAAAGTAAACAATTTAGCCAATTCTTTTAAAACTAAACTCAAAAGATCCCTGTAATGTTTCCAAACTTAACATTCTAACATTATTTACTATTTAGATATTATGTTAGCTAACCCAACTGGTTTTTATTTAAATTATATTCAATATCAACTACAACCTCATCTACACTGGATTAAAGTCATATTACAACCCTAAAATGAAGTCAGAACTATATATTTTCACCTTTCAGTGGCTGAGAATCTAATTATCTACAGATGTTTCAAATATATTCTGCAACGACTCTCGTGCTGATGGCACAGGTACAAAACGCATCAGGTTCGCATGATGTTCTTGTACAATCAACCAAAATCCTTATGTGGTATGAATCATTTACAAAAACACTAATCCCAGATTCAACCGTTGAAGACCGTTAAAAATATTTATAGACCCACAGACATATGCTTTGGTCCTGAGAGGTATTATTTGAATGAGCTTAAAGTAAGTGAATAACTTACCTGAGATAGAAGGTAAAAGGCAATTATCTTTCCTTTACTGTGCTTTCTCACTCATTGATGCAAATATGTTCACATGCCTGAGTTATGCCGAGGTAAGGTCATGAAAAGTCAACAACAAGCTCTAATTGAGGATAGATATCTTACAATGAAAGTAAATGTGTTACATATCTGTCTATGACAACAAAATTTCAATACTACAAGATCTCCACTTTCGACACAAATCAAATATATGTGATGTTGGATACCCAATCTGGCCATGGTGAAACACTGATAGATTGACACTTTAAAACTTGATACGAAGCCTATTAAGCACAATATATTAAAAAAGGTACGATTTCAAAGCCCTAAAAAGTAAACTGGAACAGAGCACAACGCACACAATACCTATCAAACCAAATACATTAGAGAACCCAATACGAAGAAGACTAGAGTTGAATCCAATAGAGAAACCAATACAATATGAGTGCAAATAAAACTAAAATTGATCACAAAACATGCCACCGTATTTGTTGTTCAAAACATGTCACCTAAACGTACATATTTTCCTATACAGCAAAGCAAACCCTAACACAATGCAATAGCAAATCATGTAACTTATGGAATTTCAAAACAAGACACTCAAAACCCTGGACAATTAAAAATCATCAAAACTCTGGAGAGCTAAAATTCTAGACAACCTTAAAGACAAAGGCATTGAAAAAATATATAAAACTCACCACCAGCAAAGGAATCAGGTTTTGATAAGCTGTGTTCCCGGACTTCTCTGCATAGAGCCGAATCGATCTCTTCATCATCGTATTTTTCCCCATGAGAACGACCGAATCGGGCCTCAACCCGGCACGAATGCCCTGCAACTGCTTGGATCCCACATTGTCGGCAACGCAGATCAGCAACTGTGAGTATTGCTCCAGCAAATCACAGATTTTCTTGTCGTAGACGACCTTCTTCTCGATCTTGGTTCCCTTAAACCCCATTTTGGCCCCCCACTTTTGTGTACGCAATTACGTTTTTCGTTGTACCGAAGGAAGCACCAGAAGCATGGCACGCAGTATTCGTTCGTTGGTAAAGAAATAAAAAGTTATTTAAGAAAATTTCTCTATATTTCTACTTTGCCCCCGAGCTTACAGGAGCGCACCAAGCCCGTAAGACCATTTTGAAGCTGTTGCCCCGACTCAGCCGCAACCACGGAATGCACTCGAATCGAATCTATGGTAGTATCAATAAACCCTAAAATCTATGATGTCAATAAACCCTAGGGTTTATAACTAGTTATTGCACCGAGAAGTGCAAAGGAAAGCCCTCTAGGAGGAGGGAATGTGGAGGGAATGTGGAACATAATAGTTTGAAATCTGTTATACAATGATGTAACAATGATGTGTGGTGTTGTAGTTGAGTTTGTTGGGTGAAAACTCAATGAGGTCAGGGGTCAAAATACATTGAGTATATTATCTTGCTATGGTGTGCGGCTTAAGGAGTAGACTTACCCTATCCGTGAGTCTCGGCTATTGCCAAAATCATAAGAAATTAGTATATCCTTGCAGGTTGTTGGATGTACTCTTGGTGTTATAGGGGCAATGACGAGAATTGATCATGGGTAGGTTGTTGGATGTACTCTTGATCCTGGGCAGGTTGTTGGATGTAGAGTGGCAGCTACGAGAATTGATCCTGGGTCTTCCTTAGATTAGGTCTAGCAATGACTGGTTCACCCTGTGCCTAAAAAAAATAGTTTGCAATTTGTTTTTGTGTGTAGTATTTAGAGGTTAGACAAGTTATCTAGGTTGAGGTGGGAAGGAACGTCTCCTATGCGATGGGGAATGTGGAAGGTAATGGTTTGTATTTTTTTTGTGTAGTATTTAGAGGTTGCACAAGTTATCTAGGTTGAATGATCGCGACAAGCTCATTTAGGTTAAAAGCTTTTAAGAACAAGAGTCTAAAACAGTGTGAGTCATTACTAACGAAACCCCTGATTTAATGATCTAAACTACTCCAACACCTTATTTAATGATCTAAACTACCCCACATCCAACTCTATCTTAAGTGTACATATGGCCCTCTTATCTAACAACCCTAACTTATGGATACCATGCACATGAAATATGAAATCATGTTGTGGTCGACATGGTGATCCTAAAGTAAGAAATATGGTTCATTGTGTTGGTGGTTTTCGTTAAATGACCCAAACAATTCATAAAGAGGTTTGTTATGTACACATCAGGTTGAATTCAAAGTGCTATCTGATATTGTCTTCCAATTCAATGTTGGACTTATTGTTTCATGTATTTTGTATACATGATATATAAATCTGGGTTAAAAATGCAGCAGTATGTTCACTATATTTTTGTCTGATGAATCCTAAAGCTTCAACCTCCATTTTGGATTCGCGATACATAAGTGCCTCTTTACAGTGATTGAGCTCAATTGCATTGTGTTTTTACCATAATAACTTATTCATCGCCCACATCTCCTTTGTGAAACTTTCCAGGTCCCCCGCTGTCAATATTATTCTCTTCTTCGATTAAGAATGTCATTTCCAGCGAAGCTCAACCTGTGAACAGATTCAATATTCCAAGAATTGCCAAACTCCTTGGATTTTTGCTCAAAAAAATTATTTGGAGTCAAAAGGATACCATTTTTCCACTCTTCTGTAGTCATAGAGAATCTCAATTGAGCTGGCATCGGGGATAAAAATAATACCTCGGGAACATGAGGTTTCTAAACCCTAAAAGATCTCTCGTATATGATAATTATAATTGAGTTCCAATTGGCAAAGCTCAGTAAGCCTTGTGATTTCTTTTGGCATAGTTCTGTTAATGAATTGGCAGGAGAGTTCTAGGTTTCCTAACTTTGTAATTTTACTAATATTGGTGATGTAAGACAAGTCTTATCAGATTACAACTTAACAATTGAAACCAAGGGGTTTTAAGCTATCTCTGGGTTTTAAACCTGGATCCGAAGGATTGTCGTTTAGGTCAAAGACATGTTAATTGAGTCACATTTGTGACATAATAAATATGAAACTTAACAAAAAGATTGTTCTTTGACAAGTACAGAATTTGCAGGGAGCCATGAATACCAAAGAAATAGGCAAAGGCCCCGTCAATGAAACATAAGGATCAATGTTTGCCACTGGCTGCAATTAATCCTGGAATTGTAACGCAACTGACAGAACTGACCGACAATGTTGTGTCAAGTAAGTCCATTTCATTCTTTAGTTGGACTCTTATGCATTGGAAGATAGCATGGCAATTAATGAAACCTTGAATTACGATCCTTCGATTGTGGGTTCATGGTTGATTTCAAGCAATCAAGTCGAGCAAGTTCAAAAGATAAAAATGTTATTGAAGGGAATCTTCAATACGTTGGAAAAATACAAGAAATTATTGAGTTAGATTACCGCTCTTTCAAATGTATTTTTAAATGTAAATGGTATGAAGCATTTAACAGGACACGGAGACATGATATCCATAGTGGATTGTTTTCTATAGATTCATCAAAATACCTACCACTGGATAAGGAGCCCTATGTTCTACCAATTCATTGTGAGCAGGTATTTTTTCACTAAAACAATATAAGAAATGATGGTCTTATGTAATTTTCTAATTCATTTTTAATTGTGGA